>CAUYQG010196960.1:0-21003 GCA_963574415.1 Tarsius wallacei
CTTCGCAACAACTTGGATGGATTTAGAGTCGATCATACTCAGTGATCTATCACAGAAACAAAGAACAGAGTATCATATGTTTTCATTCATAAGCAGACTTTGAACAATTATTATAATACTATAAGAAAGGGATTGGCAGTAATGGAAAACTGGCAGGGAGGGGGGGTGGGATTGGCAGTTAAGGGAAACTGCTAGGGGAGGGAGAGGCATACCTCATCAACAAGGGTAACTGCATAATCAACGTTTGTATACCTAACCCTGAATTGTACCCCACATCTTTATAATGATAAAAAAAAGATTTGATTACATCATCTGACACCCTGGTGGATACAAGAATTACTACTTCTTTCCCTAGATTTTTTGCACCCACATGCTAATTCTAAAAGATCAGGCCACGATGTTAGGTTTTCTGGATGGTGGAGGATTATAAAATGTAATCCCTGCCTTTAAGTATTTTTAAGCTTGGAGGAGATAGTCAAGAGCAAAAATAGTTTTAATAGTAGAGAGGATAAGTTCTATGGTAGAGGCACAAAAAATTCTATGTGGGGCTAATGAAACCAAAAAAAAAAAAACAAAAAAAAACCCCTTAGGAATATGGAAAACTTTCTTGGTGTCACTGGGATGTGACCTGTGACTTTAGGGACAGTTAAGATCTCAACATTGGAAGTAGTAGAAACATGATTGGTAAAGATCAGCTAAGTTCTTTGTGCTTCACTTCCCACTTGGAGTAAAATAATTTTATTTAAATTATCAGGCTGTCTTTCATAACAACCATCTAGAAAGTTCAAGTGAAGGCTGAACAATGAGTAAGTGGCATAGTTTGGAGTTGGACCCAAGTATTATGATTCTAAATCCTCTTTGACTTTAGGACTATAATTAGACTTCCTCTACTTCTTTTTCTGTTGAGCCCTTTCCTCCTCAGATGGTAGGACTAGGAAATGCCAAAATTCCCTGCTTCAAATTATTGAACTATCTGCTGAGCCCAATTAACCCAGAGACTTATGAGCAGGCTGTTTCTTATTCTGATTTCATTATCCAATACAGTTTACAATAACTAAGGCAATAATTCTCATACTTAAACCTTCTTTTCAGGTTTTTACAGTATTTTTAATCTATAAAAGAGCTGTTCATTTTAAATATATATACTCATTTCTGTGATTTCAGAATCTTTTTGTTATTTGATTTCAACTAATAGGAAGCGTTAATTTTTCAGTTCCCTGGTTCTTGTGGGAACATTTTCCCCCCTAGGTTGGATTCAGTTTTCACATGTGAATTTGTGATATTTATACATACTTGGTGGTAATTTACTCACCAGATCTTCTGTTATCTGGAACAAGTTTGATAGTCTTCTACATCCCCCAAATATTGATCAGTGTTTGACGGTATGTTAGACCTCTGGTGTTCTACTATGACTTTCATGTGAATTGAGCAGATTATCTCCATAGGCTCTATTTCTGGAGATAAGCCCTTGAACCAAAAAAGAAGCTATCTGGCCAAATTTATTTTATCATCACAACTTTCAAATGTTTACCAATAGAGTCTATCTTAGAAATAGCAAAAAGATTACACTCCATATGCCAATCCTGAACAATTAAGTAGTGGCTATCTGGATACTGACAAAAGTCTGAGGCACAATCTCACTGAAATGAGTACTGTGATAGACTAGCAACATCTGCCTGGGATGCAGGGAGGGACAGATGAAGAGTGGCAGCACTAATGTTGCAATTTTCTAACCCCGTTGAGAGGAAGGAACATAGCTCTTAATCCCAGCTTGTTCAGATAACCAAAAAAAAAAGAGGTCTTCCTAAATAGGAATCTGATAAAATCTATTAGAAAGTTCAAAACTTACTCTGTGTGTGTGTGTGTGTGTGTGTGTGTGTGTGTGTGTTTGCATGTGTATATAAAAATTATCAAGTCTTACAAGCATACTCAGTGAGCCTTTGGTGTTCCTTGGATTCTCATAAGGCTCATTTCTGTTGAAAATGAATTTTAAAAGAATCTTGGAAAATACTGCAAAATTAAGAAAAATAAAAGTCACCCATAATCTCACCCAAGATAAACATTGTTATCAGATGTTATCCTGTAAACAAATTGCAAACATGTTCCCATTGTTCAATAATTGTGAAAGTAAAATGAATGTACTAAATACTGAAATATACAGTTTCATTGTATTTAAATGGTTAAACTATATACTGTTTCATTGTATTTAAATAGTTACAGTGAATTTAACTTTTCCCTTCTTTTTGGATGTCCAGGCTATTTTCATTTATTTTTCTATTACAAATAATGTGACAAATCTTTACTTCTATGTTTGACAATTTATCTTGACTCCGAGTCAAGATAGAATTAGCAGACTACTATAAATGAACAGGCTCTTGTTACAGATCAACAGATTTCATTTTAGAGAGGTTATTTCAATTTGCTGCCCTGCCAGATCTGCTAGAACTTACACCTCTCAGAAAACAACGCACTGCTGGTATACCTCCTTCTCACACCCGTGGCCCTCAGCTCTCCTGGACCCTATGCTTTTCTGGATATAAGAATTTTAAAATGAATGTAGAGGGAGATATCCAAAGAGGAAGGGTGAAACCAACACTTAATTCCACTTAGACAATATGCTGCAAATACACAGCAGAGAGATGGTGCAAAGGTTTTGAATTGGTTCACGTACTGAATTATTGAGGTCAGGGACCAGAAATGGTAGTGGAGATGGGAGGAGGGCATCTCTCTCTGTCTTCTCAAAGTTGTTGCTGTTATTTTGATGCAAAAGTATATGGCAGGCTTCAGTTCAGATAATCAGTTCAGTTCCACTGGTTCTGTAGTTTCCTCCATAGTAGTCTTACGAATTGTTTTGTTTTGTCTTAGTGATTTAGTCATTTGTGTGATTTGTGTGTGTGTGTGCCTTTGGAGGCATCTCAGAAGAATATTGAAAGAGGTTGAGTCAGGGATTGTTAGCCAGGTGCTGTGTCAAAGAGAATCTCATCCATTTTCTTTAGTGAATATTTAAGTTGATCTTTATCTGAAATTAGAACTGTCCTGATGTGTTAGAAAAAGCACTTGAACCAAAACCAAGAGACCTGGCCCATACCTCTTAGCTAACTGCTGCATGATTTGAACAAATTGTTTGACTCCTCTATATGTCTGATTTATCCCTTGAAAAACCTATTCTACCTATTCCACAGGATCGCTGTGAGGATCTATTGGTAACATAAAATGCATGTGAAAACAAGTTAAAAGATAATGTAGGCCACATGCAGTGGCTCACGCCTATAATCCCAGCATTTTGGGAGGCCGAGGCAAGAGGATTGCCTGAGCCCAGGGATTCGAGACTAGCCTGGGCAACTTAGCAAGACCTCGTCTCTACAATAAGTTAAAAAATTAGCTGGGTGTGGTGGCACATGCCTGTAGTTCCAGCTATTTGGAAGGCTGAGGTGGAAGGATCGCCTGAACCCAGCAGGTCGAGACTACAGTGGTGGTGAGCGTGCCACTGCACTCCAGCTGGGGTGACAGAGTGAGACTCCAACTCGAAAAAAAAAAGGTAATGGAAATGTAGTTCTATCAATGAAAAACAGGAGTGATAATCCATAAATAAACATATTTCACCATTAAACTGGCCCGTCAAGTCATTCCTGAGTTATAACACCTCTTAAGGATTTGAACAAGGTCATTCAAAGGACATACAGTGCATTACTTTACAGTGAGGAAAATAAGTACACTAAAGTTCTTAACATTGTGTTGATTAATATGGCTCATACAAAGATAATAACCAACTGATCTAAGTAACTCGGCAAGGAAGCAGCTTAGAAGGATATTAGTAAACATGTAAATTAAAACTTTTGAAGGATGAATTGGCAAGGCAGAATGTCTAATGCTGACATATTTTGAGTGGCTCAATGTGATTCTAAGTGATTTTTAGAAATGTGATTCATTTCCTGAATCGTGTAGTGAAACAGGAGTATTGTGGGACCTAGCCAGAAATTATTCCAATGGAAAACACCTCTTTTATGATTTAAATCTTGTGGAATACAACAAGAATATTGACTATGCCCTCGTGAAAGTAGATTCTTTCTAACTGGATTACTTTTTGTGAGGATATTTTAATTAAATGTTAATACGCGGTTAGTTATATGGAAAGTGTTATAACTCTGCTCTCCTGCAGGCTTGTGATCAGTTGGTTTTGAATATATTAACCTCTTGATTTATGACTTATGAGTTTAATTCTAAGTTTCAGTAGTTTTTTATTGAAAATAATGCTGATCCTTACTTTGTGTGTGAAACAAGATGACAGATAGCAATAGTACCATTGACTATATTCTATATATCTGGAAGTCATTCCTCAGAATGTCAGATTATTTTGGCTGAATATATTATTTGCAGTAGAACAACCAGAAGGGTTTATTGGTATAATTTTTTGACAAAAGATGGTAAGAGGGGAAAGATAGTTTATACGGTTTTTTTACATTTTGGAAATTCAATCATTTTAACTCTGAAATATACAGGTGACATTTCTTTCAAGGGCCTTACCCTTGCTCCTCCTAAAATCACCCATCATAGGTCTAATTGAAGCTTGGAAATTACAGTTTCAGCAATGAAAACAGGCTACACAGAAGTCCTCGGAAAACAAATTTGTTCTTTTGCCCTCTAATGTTTATAGGTTTGTTCTAATTTCATTTTGAAGCTATCAGAATATCAGCAGAATACACAGCACTCAAACAAAAAGACGTTCAAAGAAGGGAAGTATTGACAATAAGTCCAAGAAATATTTTTCTTTTAGAAGTAATATTGCAATCCAGTTGTTAAAAAAAAACATTTATTTAAATTCTGGCAATCTATAGAAATAGATCTGCTAAATCCAGAAATCACATACAAAATAAGTAGTAATATTTTAAAGTGTTTTAAAAACTCTGCTTCTGAAAGTACAACTAAAGTTCTCTGTGTAAATCTCCTTTCTGACTGTGTGCTCTTTGTAGCTAAATTTAAAAAGAATAGAACAAAAAGAACATGGACATAAAATTAAGTGAGAGGAACAAGATCTTTCTTATTTTACTGTTTCTTTCTCTTACATGCCAGCAAAAGTCTTGATCTGAGATTCAGTAAGATCTTCCCTTAGTATTCACAAGAGCTATGATTTAGCAAGCATTTAGTGTGTTTTAAGCACTGTATTATGTCCTTTAAATATAGTATATGGTTCATTTAGTCTTCACAGCAATCCCTTGAGTATGGCTCTTTCCATTTTACAGATGGAAAGACTGAGGTGAAGACTGATAGATGAACTTGCTCACAGCTTTGCAGCCAGTAAGGGGTGGAGTCGCCCAAAGCCCTGCTCTTTAGCAATCTACTCCACTGCCCTGCCTCAGCTTGTTATCTTGTGAAGGTTGTCAGAGAGGGAACAAATGAAAACTAGAATTGTTCACTGGTTATTAAAATAAGCCTAGATAACCCAAAACATCAGATAGTGAAATTATACTCACACCTTATAGAGAGACCTTATCCAGTATCACACTTTACCAATAATTTTAATGACACAAATAGTTGCGGGGCCCAGGCAAAGCAAGGAGTGGCACTCCAACATGACACAGCACGGCATTTCTTGTCCCATCAGGATCTACAAGGTCTGATAATTCAGTTCGCAAACTCATCCTAGAAAAAGTGCTCCATACCTCATTGCTGAATATCACTCCAGTCACCATCGAAGTATTCCCCTTGGGAAGCTATGCGCCAATGCCAGCACCTAGTCTACCCGTTAAACAGAAATTTTGGAACTCTTTCTAGAATGGCTATCAGAGTTGTCATCATATTACCCTTGATGTCCTGAGCATCATCAAAATGTCTTCCTTTCCATATTTCCTTTATCTTCGGGTAAAGAAAAAAGTAATTGAGGGCTAGGTGAGTAGGGAGTAGGTTGCAATACAGTTATTTGTTTACTAGCTAAAAACTCCCTCACAGACAGTGCTGTGTGAGCTGGTGCATTGTCGTGATGCAAGAGCTCCTTTGGGACCATTTTTGCACACACCTTTCTCATGCCAAGATTTTCAGTTCAGATTTTCCTAACTGTTTCTTTATTGATATCTATCTGGACTGCTATGCTTCTCACAGTCAGCTGATGATTCTGACGTGCAATTCGATGAATTTTTGCAATGTTTTCATCTGTTCTGCTCATTACTGGCTATCCTGACCTCTCTTCATCAGTGATGCTTTCCCCTCAGAAAATCGTTTAATCCATTGGTACATTGCTTTTTTCTTCATGGCATTATCCCCATAATCTTGAACTAACATGTGCCTGATTTCACTTCCACTCTTGCCGAGTTTAACAAGAAACTTTTTTCCTTTTTTTCTTTATTTTAAAGATGTGGAGAGCAAGAAATTCAATGTTTCTTCATTGCACTAATTCAAACTCTGACATTCTTGTAATGAGAGCTTGGATGGCCATCCAGAAAAAGAGTTCCAAAATTCCCTTGATGGGTGGACTAGGCGCTGGCATCAGTGCATAGCTTCCCAAGGGAAGTACTTCAAAGATGACTGTAGTGATATTCAGCAATGAGGTATGTAGCACTTTTTCTAGGATGAGATCGTGAACTTGTCAGACCTCGGATTCTGGGCCAAGACGAATATAGGAGGTGTAAGTGATATGTGCAATTCACATTGCTTACACAGAAGGAGAATCTCCATTTTATACTGAAAGTTCAGCAGCTTATGTGATATTTTCTATTTTTCTATTTTATGTCTCACAAATCCACAGATCCCCCAGGTTTGTTTGCCATCAGCAATCCTAGATAGACTAGCTACCTCCTACAAAAGGCATTTTAGTCAAAACGACTTTTTCTGGAGTCAATACCATTTGTTTGTCTGCCAGAGGTCTGTCATTAGCATGTTTACAAGGAGATTTGATCTGGTCACCTGCCTTTTTTCTTTCTAAAGTTCTTCATCCACCCACTCCACACACACAATAAAGGAACAGAATGGATTTCAAACCTGCTCCTTATCCGTATATTCCCTGCAAGCTTTGAGGAAGAAATGGTAGCTGCTGGTGTCTTTTCAAAATCAATGACTGGCTTGGAAATATGTCAGGAGAAGGGAAGGAAAGAGGATTTTTTCTTTGCCACCTGCAGGTTCCTTCCCCAACCAACCAAAATACCAGAGTGAGACCCCAGGTGGTACTAACCTGCTTCTTTCCTGAAATGAAGTTGATGTTAAACTGACATTGACATTGAGGCCGTGATATTGCTATCCTGTTCCCATCCCCGCCGTGCTTGTTTTTGCCCTGGATGTGCCTATTCCCCCAGGAGGCCCTTACCCTTTGGATCTGTGTTTCTGAATCCTCACCATCTATAAACAATTACACCGGCTATGACTTGTAAAGCACTTATTTGTTATGTACTCGTCAAAGATTTTTTTATAGTAGCTCACTTAATCCTCAGAATAACCCTATGGGAGTGATACTATTGTTGTACTTATTGTATAGAAGGGGAACTGAGTAGTAAGATAGTTAGCTCAAGGTCACATAGCTAGCCTGAGGTAGAAGGGGAACTGGGACCAGGTGATCTGGCTCCAGAGTCCCATGTTTCTAGCCATCATGTACATTTTTCAGGGGACCTCAGCTCTGTGCCCCTTACCTTTGTGACCCTCACCTCCGCCTTTCTAGCCTATTTCGAACTGCCATGTAGTCTGCACTACAAATTTTAATGTTTACCCATAGAAATACTACCTCACATTTTTTTAAAAGTATTCTAAGGTCTTTATTTATGACTCATTCTATACTTGTAAGGTCAGAAATTCCATATAGCTAGGATCAACTGGTGTTTCTCTTTTGCTAGAAACTCTGTTTCTATTTTCCATTTGACCCAATGGCCAGATTAATTTATTTTCAGCAGAAAAGATGATTTAAAATATAAGAATCTCTCATTCATTAGAAAAGGATTTTTTTTAAAAAAGCATAATATTACAGTAGAGAGGGAACATTTAATTTTAATCTTTTTACTTCTTTTAGATGTGCTACTGTATTTGCTGTTGTTTCGCTGAAAGAGAACAGTATCATAGAATTTTTTTTATTTATTTGAAACCTTTATATTGGCATTTAGTCTGAACAGTAGATAGAGAATCATAGTTACACTGAAAATGGTTAACCCCCATCAGTCAGAGTGGCTTTCATATTTTATCTATGTAAGAAATGTGCTCTTAATTAGAATTTCCCTTTTGCTTTTTAGCAGACATACAGAGTTTCAGGAATAAGAAGAGGAAATTGCAGCTGATGAGTTTTTTAGGATTCCGAGCAGAGCAATTTCTATGTGGACTTTTTTTTTTTAAGCATTCTGTAGAAGGAGAACATTGTTGGGCTCTTCATAGAGTCTCTTAGGCTCCTCTATATTCTGATCAACACGTGATTGTGCCCAGATCTGAGGCAAGGGAACTCTGAAATGAATCACAGCTGCCCTGATAATTTTAAGAAAATTGTAAGGGAGACACTATGTGCAATCAATTAGATTGTTCTTTTCTTTTTTCCTATTTCAGAAGACAGAAAAAATTTGTAAATGCAGAGTTGCTGTTGAGAATGTAAATTGACTAGAGTATCTGTTTATGCTGTTAGATTTATGCATAAACTGTAGATGGCACAAACAAGGTCTTATTGACCTTAGCAGCTAAGCAGTGATCCAAAACAGGCTCATTGCGTTCAATTTCATGCTGCCAGCCGGCAGTCTTAACATTTCAGTTTTAAGGTTTGAATTATCTTGCTGACTTAAAAAGAACTTTGACAAATACAGATTATGTTGCCATCTAAAAATTTTAACCACCATTCCAAATGACTGTGCTTCCAATATTTAATAATGGCATTGCTGGGGATGGTTTTGGATTTAATGGTAGTTAGCATTCATTCATGGGTCAGACTGAGAAGAAAGCAAATTGCCCCTATAGTTACACTACCAGTAAATGTTAACTCTGATTAGCATATAATTGAGATCATGCTGAAAAACAATGAGAACAGAAATTGATTTAAGAGCATAACTTTTATATCATCAACTGAGGTTGGCTTAAGCAGAGCCAAGAAATTGGAAATGGAAACAGAAAAGTGGGAAAATGATTCTTAATCTTATACCGAAGACACTTGTTTACTTAAGCAATTATTAATAATTTAACCATTCAATAACAGAATCTTTGTTGAGCTTGTACTGTTTATGATGCTAATGAAAGAATTAAGACACAATTTCTGACTTGAGAGCTTGGTTGAGTAGCTGTCACTCAACTATACTGTGAATGGTGCTTGATATTTTTTCCAATTTTTCATTTTAAATATGTGGGGTACAATTCAGGGTTAAGTATACAAATGTTCATTATGCAGGTACCCTTGTTGATGAAGTTTGCCTCCCTCTCCCCTGGCAGTTTCCCACTACTGCCAATCCCGCCCCTTGCCCTCCCCTGGCAGTTTCCTACTGCTGCAATCCCTTTCTTATAGTATTATGATAGTTGTTCAAGACCCGCTTACGAGTGAGAACATGTGATATTTGGTTCTTTGTTTCTGTGATAGACCACTCAGCATTATAGACTCTAAGTTCATCCAAGTTGCTGCTAGTTCTAATTTTGTCCTTCTTTATGGTGCCTGATATTTTTGACATTTTCTCTTAATACCGAAGTGTTACATGAATCCCCTTTCCCCAAATACCAATTTTTAACTTCCTGTTAAGGAAATAATAAATTATAGCATCAGATTGGATTGGAGGCATAACTTTGGTCATTATTTTTTTCCTTCTCACCTCTTATATCATTTTTGAAAATTAGGAACATTATAGAAAAATATGAAAGGCAGTTATGAAAAATTAATAACTATAGTTATTCCCTCACCCCAACCTTTTTTCCCTTTGAATCTAAAAAAAGAAAAAAAGAAAAAAGTCCTGTAAAATTAAAGCATTAAGTTTCAGAAATTATTTCACGTTGTGAATGACTAAATGAAGCATTTAAGTCTTTACATAATCTCTAGACTGGGTAGAAATGTTTTTGTGAACTAGGAAAGCAGTTGATCACCTTTTTAGGGTAAATATTCTAGAGTCACTTATATTTGATACTATATTAGTCCTATTTCATAAGAACATTTGAGGCCTTAGAGTTATTCTTTTCTTCACCCCGACCTTAAAACAACATTTTCCTATTATTACTTTCCAGTTCTTGGTGATCTCGTACATATTTTCCACATGTCTGTAATCATAAAACACATTGCACTTTCTAATCTGCTTTTTCATTTGATGTGACACATAAATATGTTTATACTTCTAAGTAGTTGTATTGCATTCTTGGTTGAAAGCAGCAAAAATATATCCAATTTAAATAGCAAAAAAATTTATTTAAGAACACTAGAACAGCTTCTGTAACTTTCAGAGGGCTATAGTTGACTATAGAGCCAAGAGCAAACTACAACCAGGTCACAGAGCATGAAAGTAAGGACATCTCATCCCTGCCACCAAGCAGCAGACACTGAAGCTTGCGCTGGACTGGCCCAGCTCAATAGATACCACCTGTTATGAGTTACATTCTGTACCCCTCAAAAAGATATGTTGAAGTCCTATTCCTGTGGTACTGAGGGACCTCATTTGGAGATACTGTAGTTGTAGATGGTAACTAATTAGGTTAAGATAAATCCAGACAGAAAAAGGGTGGGTTATTAATCCAATAGGATGGGTATCAGTGGAAGTTGAGAAAAATATACAGGGAGAAGATGTCCATGTAATAACAGATGCAGAAAGTGGAGTGCTGCAGATACAAGCCAGGAAATTCCAAGGGTTGCTGGTTAACATCATCAGCTACAAGAAGCAAGGAATGATTCTCCCCTACGAGGTTTCAGAGAGACTGTGGCCCTACCACAGTAGGCTGATTTTGGACTTCTAGTCTTCAGACTATGAGACAACAAGTTTCTGTTGTTATGGCAGTCCAAGGAAACGAATACACCACCCACCACTGTATCAACAACTCACTGCCACTTCCACTGCCATTAGAGAGATACCTTCCCCAGCACTGCTTTCTAAATTACCAACACTTTTTGAAAGCATGGCAAGAGCATCTGAATGGTGAATACTAGGGTACATGCCCATGCCCTCACTACCATGAAGACTGAGGAAAAGAGGAGTTGGCATTTTCTGTTTCTATAGTTTCTCAGTGAAACTTAAAAGAAATGGAATCCTGCAGCATAGAGAAAGGCTCAGATCCTAGACTATCATAAAGGAGTGATACATGTTCAATATAATAGACTTATAATTATGAATATTAAATTGTGCACTATAGTCTGTTTTGTACTGCTACAACAGAATGCCACAGATTGGGTAATTTATGAGTAGGAATTTATTTGGCTCACAGCTTTGGAGCTACAGATGTAGGGGCTACATCTGACTAGGGCCTTCTTGTTACATCATCCCACAGTGGAAGGCAGAAGAGCAAGAAAGGGCGAGAGAGAGAAACCAAGAGGAGGCCAAACTCACCTCACAGGGAATCCACCCGCATGATAATGGCATTGATCTATTTATGAGGGCAGAGACCTCACAGCTTAATCACCTCTCCTTAGGACCCATTTCCCAACATTGTTGCATTAAGGATTAAGTGTCCAACACACACTTTTGGGGGAACACATTCAAACAATATGGTGTATGATATTCCATTATGTTGATGCCATTACTAAAAAGCTTTTAAGATTTGTATTGGGCATTTAGAGTAATTTCCAGATTGCTGTTATTTTACAGGGTGATACATGTGTGCCTAGAAGAGTTTACTTCATTGATGTCTCAAGTCTCAAGCGAAATATTACAACCTTCATGTGCCCAACTATATTCACAGATTTTTTTCTTTTCTTTCCTTTTTTTTTTTTGAGTTGTTGTCTCACTCAGTCACCCAGCCTGGAGTGCAGTGGCCACTCCCGGCCATCGCAGCCTCAACCTGCTGGGCTCCGGCGATCCTTCCGCCTCAGCCTTCCAAGGAGCTGGAACTACAGGCGCGCGCTACCACACCCGGCTAATTTTTGATTTATTGTAGAGATGAGGTTTCGCCAAGTTGCCCAGGCGGGTCTCGAACCCGCGGGCTCAGGCAATCCACTCACCTCTGCCTCCCAAGGTGCGGGATTACAGGCTGAGCCACCGAGCCCGGCTCACAGATTTTTTTCAAAAGCATTTTCTTAGTTTACAACTTCACAGATAGTATTCAAGTGTTCCTGATTTGTCATAATCTAAAAATTTAGTGATTTTCTTTGTAATTTAATTGGTCAAATTGCTATAAAGTGGTACAAGGTTGATGTGATTTGCATTTATTTGTTCTTTAGAAAGAATGCTTATTTCTAGAAATGCATATTTCTCAAAAAATGCCAATAATTGTTAACTTTCACTGTTGGTTTCATGTTATTTGTATTTTCTAAGGGTCTTCTTAAAGGTAAGATCAAAGCTTTACTCATTGTTTCAACAAATATTTCCTGAGGGAAGGAGATTGTACTAGGCACCATAGGTGATCAACAATAGACATGAGTCAAGTGGCTTCAAATCATTTCTTAATAGAAATGAAAAAGGTTACAGAGAATTATTATACAATTTAATAAGCTTCCTAAAATTGATACAAGGTTTTTTGTTTTTTTAAGATTTGGGAGAAGGAAAAAGTCACTTAAGAGGATGTCTTCCAGAAGACTCCATAGAAGGAATGGATTTCACCTCAGCCTTCAAGGATGAGTGTGATTCCAATGAACAGAGGTGGAGTGGAGGCATTTCAAGCATCAGGGGTGGCATGAGAAAAATATAGATAAGGAAACATAAATAACGTTCAAAGAATGAGAAATATTTGTTATTAGTATTCTAGCTAAAAGATAGTGAGTCCTTCTGTGTCAGGCACTGTGCTAACCCTGCACTGCACATGCATTATCTAATTAAATGCTAAGAGTAATCCTATGAAGCAAGTACCATAATTGTTTTCATTTTATTGATGAGAAAACTATAGCTCAGAGAGCTTATTTACTTTACCCAAGCTTATACAACTAGACGTGGTAGAGTTTGTAGCTTTAGTCACTGTTTAATCTCTTAACTAAATGTGAGAAAATTGTCTCAATAAAACTAGCAGACCTAATTTAATTGCAGTTTAGAATGTAAGTTGGGTATTGATGAAAAATAAACTAGAAGAGTATAGTGATGAAAAACTATGGAGGTTGCTTAAATGTCAGGCGAAGTTTGAGCTTCATTTAGTAGAAACTAGAGCAGTAAAGTGTTGCTTTGGGAGGGTAGTGTTGTATAGGATTATTGGAAAGAGAGATACTAAAATCTTTTTAATTGTCATTGCTAAGGTAACAAGAGCCTGATATAATCAAGAAATTAAAATAGAGCACTTTCCGTGAATTTGAAAGATGTTTCCAAGTGAGGTGAACAGAATTAAGTGACTCAGAATATAGGAAGAAAAAACAAAAGAAGTCAAAGATGTATCTATGTTTCAGAGCTGAGTGACTAGAGGAGTATGACACCATTAAACACACATATGGATATTATATAGAAAGTGAATTTAAACAGGAGGATCACAGATTTGACTTTAAACGTGTTGATTTTTGAGGTAGACATCAAATAGCTCAAGAATCTAAAATTAGAAATTGGGAAGATTAAACCAGTGTTCTAGATTTAGGTACTTATGAGCATAGATAATAGTTGAAGTCATTGGCCATATGCTTTAGGCGAAACAAAGACTAAAGAGGATGAGATGGAGGCTGTAAGCTCAGAAACATCACACTGAAAGGGAGGGATACAAAATGTTAACAGTGCTCTCTGTGTAACAATGGGATGCAAATATGATAGACTGAACTTGGGTACTCAGAAATATCCCAGTTCTCTCCTTTACAAGTTTGCTTCCATTTTCAGACTCCAAGTATTAAAAAAAAAAAAAAAAAACAGAGGATGCAAAGTAAGACAGAGGAACACTCCACTATTAAAGAGCATTGGCTCTAACTGCGTCAAGAGTTCAGGGGGCAAGACTCAGCTATGTGCAGGACCTATCTGCCTAGGCTGACTAAACCTTAGCATCCCAGAACCAAAACTAGATGGAAAGCACTTTATTGGACCTTCTTCAAAGAGTCACATTTAGGCCCTCTTAGCACTTTTGCTACACGGAAAGGAGAGAACCAGACGACCCCACTACTAATGTGGCCCTACCCACTGGCACAGTGGACGGTATAGTGTCCATGTCAGCCTTCCTTCCCCTTGCAGGTGGAGTGGGAAAACCAAAGTATAGAAAAGCTATGACTGTCCACTGGCTCATATTTAACGGAGAGACAGGACAGGGAGACATGTGGGTAGAATCTTGTTTCTGTTTTTTGTTTTTTAAAAAAGGAGCTTAGAATAAGAGAGGTGACCATAAGTGTTAAATTCTGTATAAAGGTGGAGGAAGGTGAACATGGAAGAAAGGTGATTTCATTTAAGTTTTAGATGATTAAGCATTGTGACCTTCCAAAGGGTATATTTAGTAGAGTTGCAGATTTAAACCAAATAGACAGGAATTGAAGAGTAAGCAGGTAGGAAGGCAGGGAAGAGGATTAATGTAGACTACACTTGGGATAATTTGAGTTGAAAAGTATCAAAGAGATGGGCTAATAACTCAAGATCATAGGCAGACTGAGAAGGCTGTAGTTGTTGCCATTTGTTGGTCCAGAGATAAGGAGACTTACAGAGAAGGAAACAGCCAAGATAGTAAGGTTAACTGTGCAAAAGAGAAGATACGTATCGATGAAGTAAGATCCTGGAGAATATAAGGAAGGATGGGATTATAAAAAGACCTACCGTTGAAATTATCAAAAAAGGAAAACACTTGAAAGGTTTTAAATATAACAACTGACTGTTAAAGTAAGCAAGGATAGCATTGCTCCTGTAGGAAAAAAAAGACAAGTTGTAAGCACATTCAGGTGAGGGTAAAGATGAGAAAAGGTAGAAGACCCAACCAGGTGAGAGACATTGTGGCAGGAGACACCTTGACATGTTGCCGATGGCTACCTATTAGCAGATGACTTTTAAAAATGGCATCTGAGAGTTAGGGGTCAGAAAAGAGACCCAAACAAACACATGGGGTGAAGGAAATGGGTTGAAAATGGGAAATGCGGTAAAGGAACATCAAATATGAAAGGAGAAAGGCAGGAGAGGCTTCTTAGAAAGGAACCACCAAGATGATTTTTTTTCCTGCAGCATCTTAAACTAGAGGAAATGAAGTCTTCAGTGAGTGCTAGAGAGGCTCAGCCAGGTAAGCCAGAGAGAAGATTACAGTTGTCAACACTGGAGATTACTTAAAGCTCCAGAATGGAAAAATCTCTGCAGAAAAAATAAAAGGGGAAAGAATAAGGTAATTTGCCAAGACATAGAGGAGGAAGAAATGTATTTGGAAATTGTTCAGACTCAGAAGGAAAAGATTGTTGTTATGGACTCAGTGTTTGTGTCTCCTCAAAATTCATTTGTTGAAATCCTAACCTCTGATGTGGTTGTTTTAGGAGGTGAGGCCTTTAGGAGGAGATGAAGTCACCATGAGGGTGGAGCCCTCCTGAATAGCTTTAGTGACCTTATACAAAAAAAACAGCTGTCATGTGAGGATACAAGGTGAACTTGGCAGTCTGAAACCTGGAAGAGTGCCCTCACCAGACCCCGACCATCTGGCACCCTGGTCTTAGACTTCCAGCCTCCAAAACTGTAAGAAACAGATTTGGGTTATTTGTAACCCACCCAGTCTCTGGTACTTTATAATAGTAGCCCAAACTTGCTGAGACAATGACCATATTCCTTCGAATAACAATCTCTCTATCTTCCTCCCCCAAAATAAAGTAGGTCAGAGTAAGTGGATTATAGAGATTGACTTACTTCAGCTAACTTTTACTGCAAAATAGTTCAGCATGAGTTATGGTGTTAAACCATCTGGTCTTGAATTCCAAGTCCACTGCTCACAATCTATGTGATCTGGGCAAGTTACTTTATTTCTCTAAGCCTCCATTCCCTCAAAAGGGGAGAATAATATAATCCTACTTTATAAATAGTTCAGGTAAAATATGATATTATATCAAAAAGGGTCACAGTCTGGCAACTAGTACACATTTGTAAAATATTCCCTGTTTCTACGACAATGCCTTTGGTGATGGTGCTGTAAAATATGTTGGGGATTCAGAGATGAATAAGATAGAATATCTACCCTTGAGGAGCTCAGAGGCAATGGGGGGAAGATATTAATACCCTCGAGTGAGTCAACAGTTATAATAAAATTAATTGATTCATTGAACAGGTAGTTATTGAGACTCCCCAGGTGTCAGGGACACCACAATGGTAAATAAAAACATACCAAGATTTCCTGCCCTCATGCAGCTTGCATTCTAGTGAGGGAAGAGAGAAAATAAATTATAGAATGCGTTAAGTGCAGTCTGTCCAGAGATGATATATGTCATGAGAGGAGCGTAGGACAGGCTAAGGGTAGTGGAGATCAGTGTGGGGAAGGGACACGGGGCTATAAGTTTACATGTATAGTTTATATTAAAAGTATTCAGCTCAATATAAGGGAGAGTTGGGAAAGGATAAGAACTTACCTATTTTGGAAGTAAAAGACTAAAATGAGAAGATGAAAGAAATATCTTATTTAGTCCTCTATCTCAGCAGTCCCCAACCCCAGCGGACTGGTACTGGTAGGTGGTCTGTTAGGAAACTGGCCGCACAGCAGGAGGTGAGCAGCCAGCTTGTGGAACTCAAGTTGCTGTCAGATCAGCCACAGCATTAGATTCTCAAAGAAGCAAAAACCCTGTTGTGAACTGGGCATGCAAGGGATTTAGATTGCATGCTCTTTAGCTCCTTATGAGAATCTAATGCCTGATGATCCCCCTTCGTCCCGTAGAAAAATAATCTTCCACGAAACCGGTCCCTGATGCCAAAAAGGTTGGAGACCATGACTATCTAAAACAGCTTCAGAAAATCCTTTTAGGAAATAGTATCACCAAATAATCTCCTCCTAGAGTTAAAAGAGTCCCTCACTGGGGTAAGCCTCACTGAGCAGGATGCTTGGGGATTGTGATGGGCATTTATAATGAAGTCATCAAATGGGTGGCTACAGAAGTGCAGAAATAGGCCATCCAAACTGGTCTCATCATGGGAGAGAAGACAGGCTCTTTCAGGAAAGTCTTCCCACACTAAGTGATGTTTGAATTAGGAGGGGCCAGCAGAGAACTGGCACATGGAGAAAATGGCCAAGAGAGGAGCTTTAGCTTTATGTTTTAAAGAGAGAGTAAGGTATACACAACTGTGCCCTTTTAAAGCAAAACCTAGTTTAAAAAAGAAATCACCCAACTAGTGATTTAGATAAGAAATTATCCTACAAATGCTTCTCTCTTTAAACAAAAGGGGAGGGGGCGGGTAGGGCACCGTGGTTTACAGTGTTTTTTATATCAAGTTTCTTAAAACTATGGCTACTTTACCAAGTGTATGATTTACTGGTATTATTATAGAGAAATTGGTTTTCTGATTGAGTTGTCTCTTGATAGGCACTTGCTGTGCAAGAGGCAGCAGAGCCCCACTTGGCTCGAGGTACTTTTGCTGGGGAATCAGAGGGCTGTCTGTTGTGATTCACAGAAGTGCTGCTGTACAAAGGTACAAAAAGAAGAAAGGCCTTCCACGGAAGCACAGAGAAGCTCTTACAGGATTCACACTAGGACCAGACAGCCTTTCAATTCATTTCATAATGCTCCCAGTTTTCCATTACAAAGAAGGTTATGTAAGACCACAGAAAGATAATCTAAGTGTACTATCTGAATAAATTCATTGTAGCCCACCAAACAGTAGATCCAAATATTGCTAAATCTAAAAGTTTGAACAACCAGGTCTGGAGACATTTTTGGTTGTTGCAACTGGTTGGGGTCAAGGCTTTTCTAGTGAGTAGAGGTCAAGGATATTGCTGAACTGCCTGCAATGCTCAGGACAGACTGCTCCCACAAATAATTATCTGGCACAAAATGTTATTCATACTGAGGTTGAGAGAACTTGTGATTGTGCATGGAATTTTAACTGGGAAAGGGGGGTATAAAGACATGAGGTAGGCAAGGGACAGTGAAAAGTATTCCGACATTAACTTGAGTGTTTATTTCAACATGCAGTAGCTTTGTGACCTTTGTTAATCTCTCTGAATCTGTTTTCTTATCCTGAAAAAATTAGGTACTTTCCTCATTTGCCTGCTAGAAATATTGAATGAGATAGTGTGCATAAGTTCTTAATATAGTGCTGCCTGGTACACATTAGATGATCGAAAAATGTTAAAGGCTATTATTGCTATTATAATGATGATTAGAAAAACAGTTGTAATACTTTTGTAATTTTTGTCTAAAGGTAAAAGGAGGGACAAGAAATGAAAGAAAAAAGGAAAAAAGTTTAGTTGAAATACTTTGCCTTGAAAATCCAGCTTTCCTCTTAGCTCTAATATTACATCTTTAGATGGTTAATTATAATGCTATTTCCTATTTTTAGTGATGAAATTGTATTTATATTTTCACAGTTGGGAATGTCTGAGGGATTCTTTCAACTCTAGGAGGAAATGATTTGGAGAAATTATTTCCTAGAAGAATTTTTCTGAAGCTATTTTAGAGGACTAAACGAAGTATTCCTTTCATCTTCTATTTTTAAACTTTTACTTACAAAATAAATCAGATCTTATCCTTTCCCAGCTTTCCCTTATATTGAGCTGAATGTCCTTAAAATAAACTATGCATATAAATTTCAGCAAAGTTTCTGTTTCATTTGAGCTGTTATTATATCAACACTACCTATTACTTCTGTTCACAGTGGCAGAATTTTAGCTTAACACCCATAGAGTAGTGTAAAATGTTACCATTCCGGTGGGAGACACAACATCAGTAAGGGTACCTGATCTCAAACTGGGCAGAGTGGGGACCAAAGGGAGGCCCAAACTTTACCTGTACAATGTCCACTTGTATACCTAATCCTGAATTTTACCCCACACTTTTAAAATAAAACATTTTTTAAAATTAAAATTAAGTAAATAAATTTATGATTTAAAAAAAATGTTGCCATTCCCTCACAGATGCAGTGGCATTAGTGGGTCTCCTAGTTTGTTGGCATGGCATTTTCCACACTGTCTATTTAGGCATTTTTACTCTGGTATGTGTTAGGATTTTAATTTTAACTTTTCTTGCTTGTTAAGGACTGATATTTCTTAGGTTGACTTACAGGTGAAATTTTGATTCCACTATTCTATACCATGTCCTAAAACATAGTAAATTTCTTTAAAAGAAAATTAAGTCAATGTTTATGAAAGTGACCAAATTAAGAGCAGATTAGAGAATTTAAAAATAGGTTTATGCCAGAGACAACTTTTTTCTGACAGTTCTCTACCTTATATAAATTTTGTGAAGAATTATTTTTCCCCCAAATATACTTTATTGTTTAGACCAACTTCCTGCTTTCATTTTCATTGGTCGGTTAAAAAAAAACTTTTTAATGTATGTCTTAGGATTCAATTTCCACATTGCTTTATAATTGTCTGCTATGATCTTTCTCTTTTGTTAGACACAGTTCCTTGAAAGAGGAGGAACTGTGTTTTATTCATACTGTTACTGCCACCTACCCACTCCCCAGCACAATGTGTGGCACAAAACAAACATTCAAAACTGTTTAATGAATATAATTGAATTAATAAACAGCGAATAAACATTTATAGAGTTCTGTACCTACTGTGCTTTAGGTAATGTGCTCAATTCTAGAGATTCAAAGACATAGTATCTCAAGGTGTTTAAAGTGTTTCTAGTACAGAAAATAGTTAAATTCATGAAAGACTGGCCTATTCTCAACCTGGTGATGTTTATGGAGGTGTAGGAGGCAAGATGGCAGAAATAACCAAACATACAATGTCCTCGAATAGCTTCAAGAAGACCATCCTGTTCTCAAATGAAACCTATGTGAATTTGTAAAGCTAGTTTTGCAGATTAGTAAGATATCACTATTCCTAAATCTAATTTGAAATTTACGATAATCCACCTACACAAAACTATTTACGTAGAAGGGTCTTCTGGGAAATTAAGAGGTGAAACCATCATGGAGTTTTCCTTTTATTAGTTTGAAATTATTAGTTTGAATTATTATATAAAAATAGATGGTGCTAGTGTCAGATAATCTCAATGCAGGCCTGATGGGGATTTTTTGCTTGAAAATATTTGTCAACATGTATTTGAATTGCTATATGAATTTGAAAGACGCAACCCACATATCTTAAAAAAAAACATTGTATGATCAGGCTTTATATTGCCATAGCCTGGCTTTCTCCCTGGCTGATTCAGTCCATGTTAGGGCTTTTTTCTTTTCTTTTCTTTTCTTTACTGTAAGCTGAAAGCATTTATTCTCTCTCCATTTGGGGTTATAGGCAGACCAGTGGTTGATGTGGAATCAGAAATTCTAAACCCTATTCTAATTCAGATCATCTAGTTCTTCAAGTACTTAAACATTTTGATACACAGGGTCATGGACAAAATAGCTTGAATGATTCAATTCAAACAATCACACCTCGAAGCACCTCATGTGTCAGTTTTTGCTAGTGGTGAGCGTTAGGAATGAGAAATATCACTGGCAGTACCAGCTGCTTCTTCAAAATATGAAAGCTGAGAATATATGGCATGTTCCAGGATAACACTTACCTAATTAAAATAGATGGACAATGCTATTCCAATAAACCAGGTAATACCCCAGCATGGCAATGTATCAGGTGGGTAATGGCAGCATTTCACTTTCTCACTTAGTTTTTTTTTTTTTTTTTTGAGTTGGAGTCTCACTCAGTCGCCCAGACTGGAGTGCAGTGGCCGCTCCCGGCCACCGCAGCCTCGACCTGCTGGGCTCTCGCGATCTTTCCGCTTCAGCCTTCCGAGTAACCGGAACTACAGGCGCGCGCTACCACACCCGGCTAATTTTTGATTTATTGTACAGATGAGGTCTCGCCAAGTTGCCCAGGCGGGTCTCGAACCCGCGGGCTCAGGCAATCCACTCACCTCAGCCTCCC
>CAUYQG010196963.1:0-12363 GCA_963574415.1 Tarsius wallacei
GGGGAAATGGTTCCAATTTCTGTCTGCTTAGCACTATGTTGGTTGTGGGTTTATTATTTAATTTTTAATTTTTTTTTCTTTTTTTTTGAGTTGGAGTCTCACTCCATCACTCAGACTGGAGTGCAGTGGCCGCTCCCGGCCACCGCAGCCTCGACCTGCTGGGCTCCGGCGATCCTTCCGCCTCAGCCTTCCAAGGAGCTGGAACTACAGGCGTGTGCTACCACACCTGGCTACTTTTTTGATTTATTGTAGAGATGAGGTCTTGCTAAGTTCCCCAGGTGGGTCTCGAACCCGCGGGCTCAGGCAATCCACTCACTTCAGCCTCCCAAGGCGCGGGATTACAGGCTGAGCCACAGAACCCAGCTATAGGTTTTCAGACAAGAATTTTAAGCAGATTTAAAGTGACTTAATGACTCATCTCATTGAAATTCCCACTTCATTTCCCTAACAAACAAGCACACATGTATCTGTATCATAGCCAGTTATATAGTTATATAGCCCGCTATATCCTGGCCATAATGTGTAGTTTCAGCATTTCTTTAAAGGATAAAGGATCTAATGTTGATATTTTCTCATTTGAAGTCATTATTTTTCCCTGATCTAATTTTTAAAAAATTTGTATGCCTTTTCAGACTATTTGTTTTTCTGTAAGTACTTTAAAATTCTTGTTTATTTTTATGTTTTTCCTAACTTAGTTGCAGTTTAGCTCATAGAGAAATTTGTTAGGGGGAATTTTCTCTGAAACAATGCCCTCTGACCCCTGCCATCCAAATCAGTCATTGAAGAGAAACTTCTGTTAAATGAGAAACTTCTTTTTCTCAGTGGTTGAAGAGAAAGAGCAAGGTTCATGGTTGCTTTTGTTATCATTTCCAAAATTCCCCACATGCTATATCCAGCTATACTTCCGAAAATTTAAAGGTTTGCTTTTGTCAGTTTTTTGGACAAAGTAACTTATATTTAATATCACCAAATAATCCCTTTTATGCAAATGTGAAAATATCAGGTACTTTGTGCCTAGGTAATTTTATACTATAAATTTAAAATATTCAAAATAAAGACTTAATTGAAATTGTCAATTTAAACTCAATACTATGTGTTTTATTCTGCATTTTATAGTAATACTTTATATTTGCTATGGTAAAATTGATAAGATAGTTGACAGGAGTCCAGCTTATTGAATTAGCTACTTAATTAAATCATGAACGTTACTAAATTTCATTTCTTTCGAGGCAAAGAAGTTTCTCATTTAACAGTATAGATTCTAGTCTTCATATGATTGTCTTGTGGCTGAATGAATGGTGTTTATAATAATTTGGAGAGTATCATTTTACATATTTTATAAAAACAGTACTGCCTTATGAAATAAAATATTTTCACTATGAAATGAGGTAATTTATTTTCAGAGCTGAAAGTGTATATTATTTCCATATTTAAAGAAGTTAATTTTTATTGACAATGTGCCAAATAAATGCCATCTGTCTGATGAGGTCAGTGTTATCTTAGGATTCTTTCCAGTGTTTTCTACCATAGAGAGTACTTTGGAGTTTATCAGAACAACAGTTTATTTATACTTAGTTATTTGAGTGCTTGTACTAGCTTTAAAGTGAATAAGTGAATAAATAAAGTGACTAAATATAAATTATTTTAATGCACATTTTGAGTTCACATTTATTTGGGAGCAATAATCGAGTTGTGATATGTGGAAATGAAGTCAATAGCATTTATTTTTTGTTGTTTTTTAAAAATCTGCTTATTTTATAGCTGAAAACAGTCATTCTAAGGGAAGTATCACCTAGGTATTAAGTGCCAGAGCTGGTATTTGCACTCATGTTTTCTCCCTCTTAATCCTCTGTATTAGAGTTCTCCAGAGAAACAGAATCAATAGTATGTTTACATGTATATGTATGTATATGTGTGTGTGAGAACACACACATACACACACATCCATACACAGAGAGAGACAGATTTATTTTAAGGAATTGGCCCATGTGTTTATGCAGGATGGCAAATCTGTAGGGTAGACTAGCAGGCAGGAAACCCAAGAAAGAGTTGATGCTGCAATTCAAGTCTTAGAGCAGTCTGCTGGCAGAATTCCTCTTCTTCAGGAGATGCCAGTCATCAGTGGATTGGATGAGGCCCATACACATTATGGAGTATAATCTGTTTAATTAAAATCTACTTATTTAAATGTTAATATCATCTAAATTTACCTTCACAGAAACATCTAGAATAATATTTGACCAAAAATTCGGGTACTGTGCCTAGCTAAGTTGACACATGAAATTAGCCAGTACATCCTCCTAGACCAATCTTATCTTAGATTGTCTTTCATCTTGGCTCTGAGTTGTTCAGAGAAGCTACACTCTATTGTGTAGCTTCTTGGACCTTTCCTTATTGACCAATATGTGTTCTGATTTTCAAAACCTAAAATGGGCTGGGTGTGGTGGCTCATGCCTATAATCCCTGCACTTTGGGAGGCTGAGGCGGGAGGATTCCTTGAGCCCAGAAATATGAGACCAGCTTAGGCAACAGTGAGATCTGTCTCACAAAATAAATAAATATATAAATAAAAATAAAGGATTAACTGGGTATGGTGGCACATGCCCGTACCCGGCTACTCAGGAGGCTAAGGTGGAAGGATTGCCTGATTCCAGAAGATGGAGTCTACTGTGAGCCATGTTATGCCACTGTACCTCCAACGTAGGCAACAGAGTGAGACCCCAACTAAAAAGAAAAACAAAACACAACAGCTAACTAAAGTGTTTGTTAATTAAGATTATTTTCTTAAAGATACTAGAGTGTATATGTTTGAGAGTTTCAGAGCTTTCCAGAAGAGCTTAATCTTAATAGATATCTCATAGGAATATTGCTCTACTATGGCTTCACTTTTAAAAGTTTCTAGCACTAATTGGATTAATTATAATAATTTAGCATTTAAACCTAATTTTAGAAATTGTCAAATATCATTATTGACCACCTAGTTTTTCCAGAATTTCTTGCTATGTTTTCTTCAACTCTGCTATTCAGAATCTTTTAATGACTCTCTATGTTCGTTATTTTCTTTTTCCTTCCTTCACCAGAAATTTACTGAATGTCTGTTGCATGCTAGGCGCTTTACTAAGCATTGAGAATAGGTAAATAAAATATATATTTTCTGCCTGTATGTAACTTGCAGGTAATACTCAAGTGAACAAAGAAATACATAAGTACAGTGTGTGTTATGAAGAAATGATCAGAGGGCAGTGACAAACAATAACAAGGGAATTTTCTTTCATAGTATAGAGTTGTGTCTCTGAGGAGATAATTTTTTTTTTTTTGAGTCACAGTCTCACTCTGTCACTCAGGCTGGAGTAATGGCTCGCTCATGGCCAACCCAGCGTCGTCCTGCTGGGCTCAGGCAATCCTTCCGCCTCAGCCTTCCAAGTGCCACCATGCCCGGCTATTTTTTTGATATATTGTAGAGATGAGGTCTCACCAAGTTGCCTAGGCTGGTCTCAAACCCCTGGGCCCAGGCAATCCTCTCAGCTCGAGGAGATAATATTTAAGCTGACATTGAGGAATGAGTGTCAGTCTGAAAATCAAGGAAAAAAGGAAAACATTTAGGCTGAGGGAACAGCATCTTCAAAAGGTCTGGAACTAGGGAGGGTGTCATGAGATGAGCTTTGAGGTAGGCAGCAGTTACATGCAAGGCCTGTGGGCCATGGTAGAATTTCATCGTAATGCTTAATCCATTTGGAAAACCACTGAACTATTTGAAGCAGAGGAATGATGGTATCCAATTAAAGTTTTAAAAGACTACTGTGGCTACTGTGTGGATGAAAGATTGGAAGTGACAGGCTAGAATGGAGTGGAAAGACTGATAAGACTGATGCAGTATCCTTTCCACCAATCCTAATTACTTTGAGAGGACTTCATTCTCTTAGGATATGGAGCAAGGAAATCAAGCAAAACTGTAAGCTAACACAATTGACAATAGCAGTAACCAGTCTACATGGAAATAAGTCTACAGTATTGTAAACCTGTTGGAATGTCTGTAAGCAAGTGAGGGTGATATGGTACACAACACTTAGGTATTTACACAGACTCTAAATACATCATATGGAAATAAGATCTTCTGTATAAAATAATTTCTCAAGTTTGCAGGCTTAGTACAGCTCATTTAATTTATAACCTAAGTCATCCCCTTATGAGCTTGTCCTTTTTTGACTGCACAAGCCTATCCTGCACCATCCTTTTCTTCCCTTTCAAGGAAGGGCCAGTTAGATAATGCTCTATCCAGTCAATAAAACTTATTCGTATGTGTGCACCCATTTTTAAAGTTAAAATATTATTCATTTGGGTGTGGAGCACTATACCTCTGCCTGCACAGTTCAATCTTAACTGGGCCTTGTGCTCCTCAGTGTTTAAATCCAGCCGTATTTGAGCTCATCTCTCTCGTGGCTTTAAGAATGTAAATACTCTGCAGTCTTATCCTCCTATCTCATATATTCCTCTCCATGACCCTTGTGAATTCATTGGCTCAACATTTTATTTCCATAAACTGAAGCCAATACATTTCCCCTCTTCAGTATAATGTATTTCCTTCTTAATCTGTACAACTAAGTGCAACAATCCACTCCACCCATCAAAATGTTGATACTCTCTCTGGTTTTATTCTGAGTCCTATTTTTGTTCTGTATGTTCTCTTGTTTGTGCAACCTGAGAATGTCCGAGTCAATATTTCTGCTTGTATTTCCAGCTATGAGGAAGCTCCTCTTGTATGGCACACAGCTTCCTCCACCGACCCACTCCCCAGCCTCGTATCCCAGTCTCCCCGTTTTCCTATTGACGTAGGTGCAATATCATCCATTCAGCCAAACACCTCACACATATTTAGGATGTTTCCCTTTCCTTTTTCTTTTTGAGTCTTGGCAGTTTTACCTCTTCTTAATTATCTGTTGATCTTTCTTGTTCTTTCAGTCCCCATTGCTACTCTTTTATGTGGGGCTCTTCTTGTTTCTTTCCTGGACTGCTGCATATTTATCCTTGAGAACTGTTGAAGAGAGTGAGTTTTCAAAAAGGTAAATCTATTTCTGTTATTCTTCTGAGTAGAATCATTGAATGGCTGCCAGTTTCCCCTATGATAAAACTCAAACTCCTGAGAATGACATTCGAGGGTTTTTGCGGTCTGCCTCCGTTGCCTACCTCTCTGTCTTCTTGTTACTTCTTTCCTACTCCTCCCACCCGGCTCCATACCCCAAGTTGAGTGCTCTCAAAGTACCCTGGACACTTTCACAATCTGTGTCACACTGACATGTAGTAACTGACTTTCTTTTCTGTCAATAATTTTTTTCTTGAGGGTAGCAGCTTTGTATATTTCAACTCTACCTGTGAATCTTGTAGAGTGAGTGGTCTTTGTTGATTGGATAAATGGGCAACAAAACATGAATAAATATTGCCAGTTGTATGTGCTTTGGGCCTGAAGAGGCTTGGTTTGAATCCCTCCATTGCTTCTTACTAACTGTGGCATCATGGGTCTGTAGCATGAATTCTCTGAACTTTAGTTTTCTCATCTGTAAAATGAATATTTTGTTATGTAAAATAATGATTACTCTTAAATCTTTTTTTTTGACAAGCAATGTGTCGAAGAATCTAAAACTGATTTATCCGAAGTTCAGATGCACTTTGGGAGGCTGAGACAGGAAGATCACTTGAGGCCAGGAGTCTAAGACCAGCCTAGGGGCATAGTGAGACCTTGTATCTACAGAAATTTGAAAAATTAGCTGGGTGTGGCAGCCCAGCCTGTAGTTTCATTTACTCAGGAGGCTGAGGCAAAAGGATTGCTTGCACCCAGGAGTTTGAGGATGCAATGAGCTGTGATTGTACTACTGTGCTCTATCCTGGACAACCGAGCAAGACCCTGTCTCAAAAACAAACAAACAAAAAATTCAGATGTACCTACAGTTCTCAGATATCAAATTCTTAAGTTTTGAAGAAGAAGTTTCTTTTTTTAAGCATTGAAACTTAGTTTGACACCATGATTACAGAAATTATAATTGGAACATAATTAGTTATAATATTATAAAATTTATTTAGTAAAATTTACAAATGGAAAGGGATAGGTGTCATATGAATCATAAATTAAAGTATATTTTTGAGGACTGGATTTCAAAAAACTATGCAAAAGCGTAATCTCAAAAATCCTTTAATGTTTGCGGAAGGGTTTCATTAAGCTATTTATGCTTCATTGTGAATTAGTTTATAAATTAGTGAGTGAGTCATTCTTAAGACCTGGAGGAACTCCCCACAAATTTAGATGCTAGCAAAACAACAAAATGAAACTATGCAAAAGCAAATTTTGTATTATAAATATCATCAACACTAACAAATCAAGATATATAAAAATTACAGAAAATAGTTTTGTTTTGTTTTTAATTTCAAGAGATAGGTATTGCTCTGTTTGTTGCCCAAGCTGGAGTGCAATGGTGAGATCATAGCTCACTGAAGCCTTGACCTCCTGGGTTCAAGTGATCCTCCCACCTCAGCCTCCTGAGTAGCTGACACTAGAGGCATGCACCATCACACCTGATTAATTAAAAAGAAAATTTTTGTTTAGAGCTGGTGTCTTGTTTTATTAACACAGAGACTCAAACTCCTGGTCTCAAGTGATCCTTCTGCCTTGGCCTCCCAAAGTTCTGGGATTACAGACATGAGTCACCATGCCAGGTCTTGAAAAACATGTTTTTAAAAGTATTCATAGAAACACAAAGTAAGTTAATATGTTATTCTGCCTCTTGACCGGTATATCATATTTGGTTCCTCCAAGGAAATACAAATATTTCTGAGGACAGATGGAAAGTGTTAAGCCTAAGCAATAATTTAAACCATATACAGTTTCTTAGAAAGTCCTCACCCAGGGAAAAAAAAATCTGTTTGATAATGGGGAGTTCTTTCTTTCTCACATGAGCAGATGAGCTCACTAATTTTTCTAGTAAGATAAGTGGGATACTGATGTTGTAGACCTTTTTGCAAAGATTATTTCTATACCAAATTTAGCTTGTAATTTATTATCTTGCAGTTATAAGACATTCCTATTATGTGACTTTTAAAGTCTTGGACATGACAATATGGTTTCTTTCCATTATTATTCTTCATTATTTCTTATGTAACAAAATAGAACACAGAGTTTATTTTAAAATGTGAGAAGTTTTACCAGTGAAATTCATTTTGTTAGGGACACAAATAAAAAGTAATTTGAACACTGTGTATAATAAATAATCTCACTATCATGAGCGATGCCAAAGAGTATATAGAACTACTTTCTTCTTGCTTTCATTTGGAATAAGAGACATGCTAACAAAATAAAACAAAACCCCCAGACAATCCCAGAGGGCAATCTTCTTCAGCCGGTACCCAGAGAAAACCACCAATGACTATGGTGGGAAGAATTCTTTGTGGTTGGAAAACAGATGAGCCAGTTGCTCAAAGTCTCATTTGTGTCTTCAGCAAGTTAGAGAGTTACAGGATGGATTCCTATTGTCCAAGTATCTGCTAACAGCCACCTTGAATTGGCTAAAAAGCAAAACACAACACAAAATGCTTCCTCCTGCTCATCTCCCCCAGTCAATAGGCAAATTCTAGTGTCTCGGTTGAGAACATGCCTTGCAACTTGATACCTTTACAACACAGCACACTGTCCTCAGCAAAGACGATTTCTGATTCATTCAACCTGATTTGCAGGCACTGATAATTGAACATTATATCCTGTTTTTATCAGAGTCTATATGAAAAAGAAATGCCAAATAGAGAAGGTTCTTTTATTTCTTTTTCAAAACTGTGGTTAGAGACAATGTCTAATATATTATTCAATATCCTTTATATAAAGACCCACATGATAAATTCCTCTCAAAAGTCAGAGAAATAAAAGAAATGCTTTTTACTTCTTTCCCTTTTATTAGGCTTGATAACTAACTCGGTTTTATATGTTTTTTTCAATTGTAGTAGTTTTCTTTAGATGAGAATTTTTCTTGTCTTCTCCTCCTTCTGCTCCATTGTATTCATTCTGTTTAATGATCGAGTCTTGCAAACCCACAATTTTGATGTGTTAGCCCTTGAGTTCTTCCTACGCCAAGTAGAACCCATGTCTTTTTAAAAAAACATCTGCCCCACCTTATCAGTCTCACACTTTTACCCTCTTCATGGGTATACTGCCTTCTTGCAGCTCAGAGAAAATGGAGTGAAGCTTGCCTGTTTTCTGAGTCTCTGTGGCTCTTGTCATTTTCTATGGTTTTACTGAATCTGTGACCTTTGTTGGTTATTGCATCAAACCTTTATTAATTTAGTAGAAACCTCTATGAATTTGTTGACTGCTTTATTTTCTTTTAAAAGGGGGAAGAAAAGAGCAGAAACTAAAATCATAATTTGAGTCTTTGTTTTTTTTAAAAACAATACTTTCTAAACACCAATCCCTTTATCTTCCCAGCTGTGCGTATGTGACATAGTTAATTAGCAAGAGAGAGTGAAGGCTGAGATCCCTAAGGCTTCATGTTTTCTTTTAAACAATTCTTCATCAACCTAGTGCCTCTCCCTTCTAAGCTAATTTATTAGTTATGTACTTGGGAGTTTAAACGATTAAACTCTTTTGGTTGCCAGTATGCTGTCTAATATTAGAATAAATTTAAATATTTCCAATAACTATGCTCTTACATCTGCAGTTGTGTGCTTGTGATTATCATTCCCCTTTCTGAAAAGGTTTTTTTTTTTTCTGGGTCGGGTCTCATTCTGTCGCACACGTTGAAGTGCAGTGGCACAGATCCTGGTTCACCACAGCCTTGACCTCCTGGGCTTAGGTGATCTTTCCATGAACAGGCATTCTTGGTATAAAGTTAATTTTTCTTTCTTATTATTTCATGTCATAGTGTAAATGGCCAGTGTATATAATACTACCATTGGGTGAATTCTGCAGCTATTAACATGTTATAGAAAACACAGGTCCTTAATTCATTAAGAGTAGTCTAGAAATAGTAAAAAGAAAACTTTAAGTTCGTATGTTTTAACCTATTTTGATATGTAAAAAATGTATTTCTTGGATTCTGAAATAATTGGTAATTCTTTATTGAATTAGATATATTCTTGGTATGCCACTTAACTGATTTGTTTAAGAATTGATCAATTCTGTGGCCGGTCACATTCTGGAATGAATGTTATTTAACAATGGATTTTTGCATCAAATATGAAACTAAGATGGTACATCTGTCAACATCAGTAAAAATTCAAGTGTATGTTTATTACCTTAGATTAGAGGTCATCATTGCTATTTTGGGTGTAAACTCCATAAGATAATTTTGAAAAACTGTACACTTCTTGCTCTTCTATACTTGACTTCTGAAAATTTTTGTCATATGGTTGAATAGTTACAAAGAATGTTAGTTTCCAGTGTATTTAAATGATTGACATATTAAAATAGTACTGTTATATCTTTTATTTAAATGTATCCAAAGGAATACATTCATGTATATTTCATCATTCATTTAAAATATACAAAACAAATGTTTCTTTAACAGAAATATTATAATGTTTCTTTGTCTCTTTGAATTTATATTTTAATTCCACTCTGTTCATGATTTTATCCTTTGAATAAGGAGAATTATATAAATATCTGTAGGTGGTCTGTTAAACTATATAACTACATTTTAAAAATTTTATTTTATTTTAATTATTTTAGATTCGAAAATATAGTTTATTTAGAAAGTAAACTAGACAGAGAGGAGAGGAGCTTCACCTACCCAAGGTAGGAGAGGGGCCAAGGCTGAAAATTTTATTTTTTATTGATACATAATAGGTATGTATATTTTCAAGGTCTGTGATAATTTAATATGACTATATAATTTGTAAAGATCAAATCAGTGTAACTGGGAAAATCTTTTATTGATCAAGCATTATACTTTTTTCTACACAATAAGTCTTTCATTGATCAGGTATTATATTACATTACATATACTTACATGTAATATTGAAATAATTACATATATAAAGTGACATTAATATTTGTAATTATCTGTAATTAAGGCTCCAACTGTTAAAAATTTCTCTTATTAGAATTATTACTAGTGTACAATTGATCTAGCAACAGTTAATGCTTATTCAATTCTGATTAATTGTTAAACTTAGAAAATTTTAATGGAAATGACTAATTTAATAAAATGGAGATCTCCTCTCCATTCATGTATGTGCTGACATATGTTACTTAATAGATGGGATGGAAAGTATTTAACACTGACACATAATTCGTAGAATTTTTTTCCAAATTATGTGCCAAAAATCACAGAGATATGCCATGACTACTTATTTTTAATGGCCTACAAACTGACAACTAAATTATATCCTCCTGCAAAATTGTTGAAAGCAAAGAATTAGAAGCCACCCAATTGCAAAAGGATTTGTGATCCAGTCATCAGAATCATCACTTTCTCATTTCTGAGAAGTATCTCCAAAAAGCCAAATGGTCACTAGTATCTGTTATTCTTTCACTTAGAGACATTTTGTTTAATCTGATATACTCATAAAGGGTTGGGAAAGATTGAAATATTAATATCAATACACTTCTGTAGTATAAGCTTTTTCAGTACAAAATGTATGTATCTTACACTTTTGTCATAAACTTGCAGACTTAACTCATGGACTTAATGGAAAATATCATGTAACTTCACTGGCCCAAACAGTTCTCTGTATCAAATCTTTCAGGCAAATTTGATTTACTTTCTGCCAGAAAAATTCTGACCTCATTTTTCAGTTCAAGTAAATGTGTTAATATTTCTTTTTTGGGATATTATAAATACCACTGAGAAATGATTTACAGGACACATCTTATCTGATTAGTGTAAGTTGTGACATCAAGGTTGAAATGAACCAGGTCTTGCGAGAAGCTTGAACTTCACCTGCACACAGTTCACGTATGTAGCAGATCCTTACTGTGCCCCACAACTCTAAAATTTAAAAAAAGATGCGGATTTCATGAAATCAGTTAATCTAAAAAAAGCATGAAGCAGGATGCTAATTTCTTATTTCTTATTTTGTAAGAAGGCAGTGTAAAATGTAACAGAAAATACAAGTTGTTTATGAAATCGGGAGTAGGAAACAAAGCATGATATCCTTTGGTATTTGTGCATGTGTAGGTTCTGGGGTTGGGCTTTTAAAATAGGAAATATATTACATAAATAATCTAAAAATTAATTTTGTTAGCTATAATCAAACTTTCTACATATTTAATGAAAGATAAAAATACATGTTGCTGAAATAATTGGTTTGGTGGTTGGTAAATAATTTTATCTTTTGCACAAAGATGTAGAAAGTAAGACATTTTTATGATATAAAATAACATGAGGATTATTTAACAGTAATAAATATTTCATAAATTTGATAAAGTGTTATCTAATATCAAATTGAATAATACACTTTTTATTTGAATGAAATAACATGAGATTTTTATCTGCTGGTTTTAGCCAGTAGATCAAGAAATATTTAGTAGTTTTGGAAAATATTCAATGTGTATTAAAACAATAAATATCAGCCGGGCTCGGTGGCTCAGCCTGTAATCCCGCGCTTTGGGAGGCCGAGGTGAGTAAATTGCCTGAGCCCTCGGGTTTGAGACCCCCCCGGGCCACTTGGCGAGACCTAATCTCTACAATAAATAAAAAATTAGCTGGGCGTAGTAGCGCGCGCCTGTAGTTCCAGCTACTTGGAAGGCTGAGGCGGAAGGATTGCCGGAGCCCAGCAGGTCGAGGCTGCGGTGGCCGGGAGCGGCCACTGCACTCCAGTCTGGGCGACAGAGTTAGACTCCAACTCAAAAACAAAAAACAAAAAAAAAACCAAGTATGTTGTGACTTAGGTGGTTTTTCTGGGGTCAGGAAGAGGGGTCAAGGCACATAGCAGTACACTAAAAATGATCTGTTAACCACATCTGTTCTCCAGGTCTCTGCTTCTGGCCCCATTGTGATGTCTTTCTCTCCACTAGGAGCCTCTTGGGTGTGTTCCACTCTTAGGCTTTCTTCTCCTCCCTTCTTTCCTGTCCTTTGCTGACATCAGCTTTGACAGGAGCCTGCATCTCCACCCTACAATGGGGAGAATCTTTTCATGAAAGCTGTTGTTCCAGGTTGGGAGCAGAGGCTCAAGCCTGTAATCCCAGCATTTTGGGAGGCCAAGGTGAGAGGATTACCTGAGTTCAGGGGTTCGAGACCAGCCTGGGCAACTTGGCAAGACCTCATCTCTACAATAAATTATAAATTAGCCAGGTTTGGTGGCACGTACCTGTAGTCCCAGCTACTAGGAAGGCTAAGGCAGAAGGACCATCTGAGCCCCAACAGGTCAATACTGTGGTGGCTGTGA
>CAUYQG010196966.1:0-20622 GCA_963574415.1 Tarsius wallacei
TCCTAGTAGCTGGAATTACAGGCATGCGCTACCACGTCCGGCTGATTTTTTGATTTATTGTAGAGATGAGGTCTCGCCAAGTTGCCCAGGCGGGTCTCGAACCTAGGCAATCCACTCACCTCAGCCTCCCAAAGGCGCGGGATTACAGGCTGAGCCACCGACCCCGGCTAGACTGAATTTAATATGGTGTTTTTACAAATTATTTCACACTTTTCGGATGTTGGGAATGTCAGTGTCTAGGGAGAGAATGTATGGTATACAATCTTTTTTATTATGGTTAGCTAAGTAAAGCACCATCCCATTTATTTCTTAACATAATCTAATTACTATAATTATTTCAATAATTCATGATCTAAAATGTACGTGTGTATATGTGTGTGTGTGTGTGTGTGTGTGTGTGTGTGTGTGTGTATTAGTAGACCTGGTTTTTATTTTTCCCCAAAATAAAATTTCTTTATTTTTCATGGTAGCTCTTCTGTTTACTAAATGATAGTCATTTCATCTAGACAGTTAAGGAAAAGTTGAGGCAAAGTACAAAACTGATAAAGCCTGTTATCATTTCATGTCATATTTAACGTTCTAGAAATTCTGTTTCTCACCAGCCTACTCATTTCACATGGAAATTTTTTGGCCACAGTGTAGTATCCAATTTGATACCCTGTGCATAACTTAAAATATCTATGCAATCTGCATTATTGACATTAATTATATACAGGTTGAGCAGCCATAATCCGAAAATCTGAAATCCAAATGCTCCAAAATCTGAAACATTTTGAGAATTGAAATGACACCACAAGTGGAAAATTCCACACCTGACTTCATCTGACATGTCACAGTTAAACCACAGGTGTACAACAAGCAGTTTGCTCAAGTGAAGATTAAAATTACCTTCAGGCTATGTGTTAATGGTGTATGTGAAACTTAAATAGATTTTATGGTTAAAGTTAAGTGCCATGCCCTCAATATTTCATTATGTATATGCAAATATTCCAAATTACACAAAAAGTCCCAAACTCAAAACACTTCAGGTCTCAAGCACTTTGGATAAGGGATACTCAATTTGTATCATTTAGAATTAGTATTCCAAAAGTGTTAATACTCTGTTATTGAAGGTGTTGTAGTAAACAGAAGCACACATATCTAATTTACTTTTAGTACCCACAAAACACTGAGAAAAATATGAGAATAGAATTATTGCTTAATCAGCAAAACCTTTTGAAAGCATAGTATGTTTGCAATATTCAGATATGGTCTTAGAGAAAATAATAAAATGGATAGACCAACTTAAAACTTACAGAACATGCTCAGTTACATTTTTCTGAGGAAGAAACTAAGGCCAGAAAATTGAGAAAGTTTGTCCAAGTCCCAGAGCCAAGCATTATGTCAGAAATGTAACTTATATCTGAGTATAGATCTTAAGCTCTTTCACTTCCACTATGAACTATTTAAAAAAATAGCCTTAAAGTTTGTACTTATCTTAAAGAATTTTGCTCTCAAGTTGAGATGGCATGAGTAATGTATATGACTCAAAAAGTGAGAAAGCCAAGTCAGTATGAAAAGCAGTGCTAAATCATGTTTTAAATATCAGCGAGTGTTAACAGTCCTTGAAGAATTCTTTATTTGGAAGATAGAAATTGAATTAGATCTTAAAGGAATAAACAACTTGGATAGTTTAGGATGCATGACTGGACCTATTGTACTTATTTTGAAGTATGTAAATTAAAAGGTATATGATGCCTCCTTAAAATGCAGTTGTAAGAAATTCCATTTCTATTGAAAGCGCATGTGTGTGTGTGTAGGGGGTCTATGTGTTTGTGCATATACACACGAATATATGTAAACATATGGAAGTTTGGGAGTATGATTTATACACAAAATTAAATAAATTTAAACTCGATCTCCAAATCTGAGGACAATGCACAATAAAATTATCATCATTATTATTTTATATCATCTAAATATTAGTTAGCATTTTAAATAACCTGTCAGTAGAAGATTCTAGTTTTGTAATAGCTATCCAACTTAGTATCAGTTGGTATCACCAAAAGTTGTATTTTTCAATGCTCTCACAGTGAAAAATCATAGCCTCTGGATAAAATGTAAAATCAAGTAAATGAAAAAATAAATTACCTCAATCATTTGAAAAAAGGAATTAAAAAGTTCCTGAAAGGGAAGCACTGGAAGGAAAAAAAAATCAGATAAAAAATTTGATAAATGCAAGTCATGAAAAAGAGAGCAGCACACTAAGTGAAATACAACCTTGTCATGTTTCAATATGATTGAAATTCCCAGTCTATAAGGGATAAGTTGGCTAGAACTCAAGCAGAAAGATGCCATCTGAGATGGTTTGGATGTTTATCTCTTCCAAATCTCACACAAATGTGATCCCCAATGTTGAAGGCGGGACCAGCTCGGAGGTGTTCTGGTCATAGGGGAAGATCCCGCATGAATGGCTTGGTCCTCTTGCCCACAGCAACGGTTGAGTGAGGTCTCCTTCCATTAGTTCACTTGAGGACTGGTTGTTTAAAACAGTCTTGACTTCCCTCTTATTCCCCTCTCTTGCCATGTGTCAGCCTGCTCTGCCATCACCTTCCCTCTGCTGTGATTGAAAGCTCCCCGAGGCTTCAGTGGAAGCACATGCTAGTGCCATACTTCTTGGACAGTGTACAGAATGGTCAGCCTAATAAACCTCTTTTCTTGTAGATTACTCTGACTCCTTTTATTTCTTTATGGCAGCACAAAATGGACTAATAAGTCATTTCATTAATTTAGAATGTTAGAAGTGTTTTGGGCTGCCAGAGTGAATGCAAATTGAAGAAGAAAATCTTATAAAGGAAGAAGACATCCACAGGATGATTCTAAAACTTGCATGTTCCTTTAAATCCTTCAATGAGCTCTGGCCCACACATGTAAGAAGGATACAAGGGATCTTATCAGAAAGCTACCATTGGAAGGTTAAAAACACTGAGTTGTGGGAGAGACAGACCATAAAACTTCAGTTTTAAAGTATTAGAAAGGACTTGGTAAGCATTTTAGATTTATCATTTAAGACTGAGAACGGTCACACCTTAAATGTATGACTATGTTGCAGGATTAAAATAATCATAGAATTGCCATTAAAAATTAGCACACTAATCTTTCATAAATTTAAGAAGATAAACATTTAATTTCAAGCCAGAACAAAAATAAACATATATCTGAAGAAAGTAACAGGGTAACAGGGTTCAGAGTTTCTACAACATACCACACACACTATTCTGTTTACAGTAATATATATGAAGACTACAGTAACAACAAAAACAATGTTTAAAACATGTACTAGGCAGATTCCCAAAATGAACCATCAAAATTTACCTCCAGAAATTGTAATGTGAAGAGCTATAACACCAATGATTATGTTATGTAATACTGCAAAAGAGATTTAGTAGATAATGTTTATACTTTTGGAGGTTAATTTTATGTGTCAAATTGGAAGGTATTTGTGGAAAGTATTAACATTTAAATTGATTAACTTTGGGTAAACAAATTGCCCACCATAATGTGGATGTGCCTCATTTAATCAGTTGAAGGCCTGATTAAAACAAAAAGGCAGGCCTCCTTTTTGCAAGGGGAAATTCTCCAGTGCACTGCCTTCAGACTTCATCTGCACCATTGGTTTTCCTGGTTCCCCAGCTTGTTGACCTTCAGACTGGACATGCACTGTTATCTCTACTGGGTCTCAAGTCTACCATCTCATATCGCAGATTCGGACTTGCTAGCCTTTATAAACCCGTGAGCCAATTTCTTATACCAAATCATTTTATTTTCCTCTATGTCTTAGTGATTCTGTGTTTCTGGAGAGCCTGACTAATATACTAATCGTTTGATTTTGAGTTACCCAAAAGGAAGATTAGCCAGGCTGGCTTAATTTAAGCAAATTATCCTTTTACAATCAGATAGTTTTCCTGGATGCTAGCACTGTGATATGAAGCACAAGAAAGATTTGATATATCAGTTTTGGCTTTCAAAATAGAAGGGCTACATGTAATGACTGGGGAGAGGCTTCCAGGAGGATATAGAAGGATCTCTAATAGCTGAAGATAACCTCTGTCCAAGAGACCTCAACAACAAAGGTGTTTCAGACCTACAACTGCAAACAAATTAATTCTGCCAAAAACAAGGATGAACTTGGAAGTGGATTCTTTCTCAGTGCCTATAGATAAAAGCCCAGGCCAGCTGACATCTTTATTTTTAGTGTTGTGAGACTTTATGCAAAGAAACCAATAGAGGGTACCCAGATTTATGACCTACAAAGTGCATAATGAGTGGGTGTTATTTTAATAGCTAAGTTGGTGATTTATTTGTTATGCATCAATAGAATATTCTTACAAAGAAGATATAAATGTATCCATAGATATAAAAGAAAACATAGCCTTAATAAGCAGATAGAATATCTTAGAAGAAAAGGATCAACTATATCAATGACATAAATGAAATTCTGGAAATGAAAACTATAAGATGTGGTGTTTTTTACAAACACATGGGCTAAGCATCAGATTGGCAGTGGTGAAAGGAAGAAGCATGAACTTGACAGAAAATACAATCTGAAATAAAAAGAGAAAATCAATCAAATAAACAAAAGGAACAGAACCTCAGTGAGTTGTGAGAACTATCAGCTACACTAACATGTATCTAGTTAGGGTAATAGGATGAGTAGGGATGATAGAGAATGGGAAAGAAAAAATAATTACTAAAAGTCTTGCAAATTTGGTGAAAACATTATATTATATATACAAGAAACTTATGTAGGATGAAAAGGGCCCATATGAACAAAATGCTAAAAAACAAAGTCAAGAAAAATTATGAATATGATAATAGACAAAAACACTTAATATATAGGGAACAATGCTAGAAAAGACCATAGACTTTAGTTGGAAATACATTAAATCAGTATACAATTGAAAAAAATAAGAATAAATTCAAAATTAAATCACCAGTGATGATATCCTTCAAAAGTAAACACAAAATATGTCAGGCGCAATGGCTCATGATGGCAACTTAGCAATTTAAGAGGCCTAGGTGGGAGGATTGCTTGAGTGCAGGATTTTGAGACCAGACAAGACATATATAGTGAGACACAGTCTCTGCAAAAAATTAGCAGGGTATGGTGATGCATGCCTATAGTCTTAACTACTTGTGAGACTAAGACGGGATAATCACATGAACCCAGGAGTCTGAGGCCGCATGATTGTGCCATTGCACACAGACAGGATGATGGAGTTAGACCCCAATTCAAATAACTACATAAATAAATAAATGATGAACAATAAACACAAAATAAAGACATTTAAGAAAAAAATAGAGATTAAACTTTCTGCACTACAAATAATTTTAATGGATATTAAAAACTATAATGATAGAAACTTATGCTATAGGTTAAACTGAAAAGGACCAAAAAAGATAAATATATGAGGAAATATAAAAGACTATTTTTCTTCTCTTAAATCCTTTTTAAAATAAATAAAATATCAATAATAAGTAAATAAATAAATAAAATTATCAATATTAAGTAAATCTTAAACTTTATTTTAAAATAAATTAATTAAAATGACCACAGAATGTAAATGCAAAAACATCTTAAAGATTCAGTAATAAACACTGGAGAATTGCCCTGAGGTTTATAAATATGATCAATGAAGCAGAAGTCAAAGACTAAAAATAGCCCAAATTTGTATAGACAATTGAATTTTGACAAAAGTATCAAGGAAGTTCAGGGTTAAAGAAATACCTTTTTAACCAGTGGTACTGAATCAACTACATAAATGTTGAAAAATATGGTTCTCAAGCCTTGTCTAATTTTCCAGTCAACAATTAATTTGATACAGATGGTAAACCTAAATGTAAATGTTAAACCTAAAAAATACTGAAAGAAAATGTGGGAAAACATCCTTATGGTCTTAGTGTAGATAAAGATTTCTTAGACAGGACAAAAGCAACAATAAAAAAAAGCCATGAAATGTAAAAGGGAAACATTGGTACATTTTGTATTATCACAATAAAAAATTCATATTTCTGTATTTAGTTCCAATATGTAACTACCTTGAAGTCATTGCATCTGTATTTACATTAAGAAGTAAATTAACAAACTGAAAATAGACAACTTTTCTTAGACTCATTACAGAACTAAGGTTGTACAATAAACCATTCACTCAGAAAGACAGGCAAATCTAGAGATTCAGAGCAGAGAGCTGCTTACTTGGAGTAGAGACTCGAAACTCATAATCTGGGAAAATACAAGGATAATTTTGACGACTTGCTGAATTTTGAATGTAGATAAGCTGGAGAGTGAGAAACTGCTGGGGGCTATGGTCTTGCTGGGTCTCTACAAGTCTGTGGTCTTTATCTCCAGAAACACTACCAGGTTTTCAAAGATACTCTTATGGTGCTGGCAGGAGAAGAAGACTAATCATTCTGAAATATCCCCAGAGCACTCTCTATTACTAAGACTTACTCTCCAGAGTAAGAATATTTTACCAAAGCCTTATCCCAGTGAGGAAATAGCATTCCTCCCAATCCATCCGTCATCCATCTTGTCTCATATATGGGAAGAAAAGCTATACCCCTTGAAGGAACACTTGTGAAAATCACAACCCAGAAACCAGAAGTTCACTACAAGACTAAAATTTAATCTTGATATTGTGAAATGACTCCCCTTCCTCTGTATGCGACAAATAAAACAACAGGGTCCCAGGATGATAACAGTGAATTACAGCTGAAGGAGCTACAAGAAGCATCCTCTTTGGAGAAGAGTACCGAGGAAAGTTCAATGTCAAGTGAAGACAAAAACAAGGATTTCAAAAATGTGACAGGAGTTTGAAGTTTCTAGCCCCTACAATTGAAGAAAAATAAAACACAGTCCAGCTTCTAACCCAAATACCCAAATACTCACACTAATGACTTATTTAACGTCAGTTTCTAGAACCTAATAAGATGTGTTTGGCTTTCAACAGTATTAGAAGACTTACCAAAAAGAAAAAAAAAGTTGAAGAGGCAAAAAAAGCATCAGAATTAGACCTGGATATGACACAGAAGATATTGGAGTTATCAAATAGGGAATTTTAAAGTAACTATAATTAATATGTTAAGGGTTGTGCTGCAAATAATATAAAATATGCAATAGAGGGGTAATAGCAGATAGATGGAAACTAAAAAAAAAAAAAAAAAAGTACCATAAGGAATTTTTAGAACTTACAAACACTGTTACAGAAGTAATGAATGATTTTGATAGACTCATTAGCAGACCAGACATGGTCAAAGATATATTTCGGTAAGCTTTAAGGTAGGTTAGTAAAACTTCTCAAACTGAAATGAAAAGAAAAAAAGTGAAAATTGAACAAAACAGAACAGAACAGAACATCCATGAAAACTGGGGTATTTTAAGACGTAAAATTTAAACACAAAGAGGAGAAAAAGAGAATAGAGAATAAATATTTGAATAATAATGATTATGACCATGATCTTTCTAAAACTAACACAGACACCAAAGTACAGAATGTCTATATAGCTTAGGGAGGTCAGAGAACACCAAGCAAAATAAATATCATTAAAACACACACACACACACACACACACACACACACACACACACACACACCACTATATCTAAATATGTAATATTCAAACTGCAGGAAACCAGTAACAAAGAGAATTCTTGAAAGCTTAAGGAAACAAAACCTTACCTAAAGGACAAAAAAAAAAAAAAAAATTACAACAGACTTCTAGTTAGAAAGAATGTGAGCAATAATAAACTGATATATTTAAACTCTTAAATAAAGCAAACCTAAAATTCAATATCAAGAACAACTTCTCTTCAAAAGTGAAGGAGAAATAGATTTCCTTCACACAAACAAAAATTAAGATAATTCATTGAGAGTAGAACTGTCATGTAAGAAATGTGAAAGAAAGTTCTTCAGGGAGAAATAAAAGAATATAAGTCAGCAACTAAGTTTTTTCATAAAGAAAGAATGACTATAAAAAATGAATAAATGAAGATAAAATACAAGTATTTGCCTTTCCTATGCTTAACTCATCTAAAAGAAAAATGTTTGCTTAAGGTAATAAAAGTAACAAAGTATTGGGTGATTATAGCATTTGTATTAGTGAAATGATTGGCAATAATGTCATAAGGAATTGGAGGAAGGACTTGTAATTACTCTGCTCTGAGATACCTGTACTGCATATGAAGTGGTGCAATGATATCTGAAGGTAGACTTAGATTAGTTCAAAACGTGTATCATCGACTTTAGGGCCACCACTACTTTTTTAAAAAAGCTATATAATTATGAAGCAAAGGGAGAAGATAAATGGAATCATATAAAATGTTCTTCAATTAAAACCAAATAAGGAAGAAATGGAGGGAGAAAAAAAAACAATAAAAATAATAAACACAAAACTGCTACAATATGATATATATGAGTCCAACTATATTAATCATTTTACAGTAAGTTGTCTAAGTTCACTAATTGAAAGACAAACACACTAATTAAAAGACAAAGTCAAAGTGAATAAAAATAGTAATAATTTGTTGTCTACATGTAAATAATTTTAACTGTAAAGACGTAGCTAAGTTAAAGTAAAGGAACAGAGCTATACCATGCTAATTCTAATTTTTAAAAGCTGGAATAGCTATAATTATTTTAAATGAAACATTATAATCTGTATAATCAGTATATAAACAGTATAATCTTATAGGAGATAAAAAATTCTCAATAATAACATAATTATAAGGGACTTAATTTTTCTAGATATCATAGCAAACTTAAACATGTATGCAACGAATGGCAGGGTATTAAAATATATGTTACTCAAGCAGATAGAACTTATGTAGAAATAAAGAAATCCGCTATTATAATCAGAAACTGTAACAAACTTCTGCTAGTAATTGACAGATTTAGTAGACAGAATATTGGTAAGGATATAGCTGATTCAAACAACACAATCAATCAACTGGATTTAACTGACATTTATAAAATACTCTATCCAACAACAGCAAAATACATGTTCTTCTAATAAACTGTAGTACATACATACAATGGAATATTATTCTGTAGTAACAAAAGAGCAACCAAGACACAGAAAGATATGGATATGTTTTAAATGACTCCTGATAAGTGAAATAAATTAGTCTACACAGTTTACATTGTATCTTGTATAAGTCCAATTGTATGACATTTTAGACAAGGCAACATTATAGAGACAGTATAAAGAATAGTGGTTGCTAGGACTATGGAGTGAGTCAGGGAACTGGGTGAAGCACATCAGATTTTTTTTCAGAGTGATGAAACGCTTCTGTGTAGCACTGTAAAAGTGTGTATAGAACACTATGCATTTTTTAAAACCCATAGAACTTTACAGCTCAAAAACAAAACAGGGGTGCCATTGGCAATATTGGGGGGGCTACCTCATCATAAGGGTAACTGCATAATGAACATTTGTATCCCTAACCCTGAATTGTACCTCACATATTTAAAATTGAAAATTAAAAAAAAAAAAAAAGCAAAAACAAAATGTCAAGATCTGCAATTTTTAAAATGTCCTTCAGTGGGTCCAGGTTTCTGTAAATTTAATCCAGAATATTATCAAATAATCTAATTATATTACTAATATATGAAACAACCTCACTGAAAGGAATGGAAAAAAGTACTGACTTAAATAAATTGGGAAATGAATGGGGTCCATGAAACTTACATTTTATAGTAAAACAATATAAACTCTGGCATTTCATCAATAACAATGTATTAATATTGGTTAATCAATTGTAAGAAATACAACTCATTAATGCAAAATAGTAATATTATTAGTTAATATTAATATATATTTTTGAGTTGAAGTCTCACTCTGTAGCCCAGTCCGGTACTCTCACAGCCACTGGAGCTTTGACCTACTGGTCTCAGGCGAACCTTCCAACTTAGGCTTCCAAATAGCTGGAACTACAGGCACACACCACCACACCCAGCTAATTTTTTGATTTATTGTAGAAATGAGATATCCTCAAGCTGCCCAGGCTATTCTCCAGCCCATAGGTTTAGGCAATCCTCTCACCTCGGCCTCACAAAGTGCTGGGATTAGAGGAGTGAGCCACCACACTCAGCCAATTAATGTTCATATTAAAGGAATTCTACATAAGAATTGTACTCTAATTGATAAAGTTGTTTCCCATGGAGATAAAGGTTAATGGTTTTGATACTTCTATACATATATGTTGTTTGTGAACAAACAGGTACATTGCTGATGAATTGAGAGGCCCTGGCTTCTCAATAATGAGGAGGGAAGTTGGACTTAAACAAGGGTAAAGGATAAGAATGATCCATGGGGTAATGGCTTAAAGTTGAAGATATCAGTCTGCACTCATTTCCAGCATAATATGGATATAGAAGATTTCATAGAGAAATATTTAGAAATATGTGTATTTACATGGATTAGCATACACACATAAATTTCCTCACCCTGTCATCTGAGATGACTTAGAAGCAAATGACAACCTAGTGGCAACAAGCAAGTCTAACACTTAGATCTTGGCTTCTATTATCGTTCTCCAGTATAAGGAACCAGGGCTCCTCAGAAAAATGGCTCACTCTAGAACTGGGGCAAGAAATATATACAATGAGCCTGAAGCATCTTCTAGTGCCAGAAAACCATAAAGTGCTAGTATGTGTGGTGTGTTCGTGTGTGCTCACCATCATATGACATTAAGGAGTTGAAAATTATAGAAACAGTGAAATACTAATGTACATCTGTAAGAAGCATTAAAAATCCAAACCACTTGCATCATCAAATGCTGGCAAAGATGTGTAAAAGAAGTCTCATTCATTGCTAGTGGGAACATAAAATGGTACAGTGACTCTGGAAAACAGTTTACGGTTTCTACAAAGCTAAACACAGGTTTAACATATGATTCAGCAGTCATATGACTCAGCAATCAGTTCTCTAGGTATTTAGCCAAATGAATTGAGAATTTATGTTCACACAAAAACTCTCATATAAAACTTATATGGCAGTCATAAAAAGCTTATATAGCAATCACAACTGTCAAACATTAGAAGCAACCCAAATGTCCTTTATAAATAAGAAAATTGTGGTATACTCATAATAAAGTATTATTCAGTCATAAGAAATGAGCTATGAAGTCATGGAAACAATGGAGGAAACTTGGTTCCATATTGCTAAGTGAAAGAAGAAAGTTTGAAAAAGTTATATGCCATATGATTTGAGCTATATGACATTATGGAAAAAAGCAAAACCATAGAGACAGGAAAACAATCAGTGGCTTCCGGGGGTTCAGGGAGGGTGGGGGAGGGATAAATATGTAGAACAGAGGGAAAGTTTAGGGATGTGAAATTTTGCATGAAACTGTAACTGTGGATACTTGACAGTATGCATTTGTCGAAACCCATAGAACTGTATGACATAGTAAGTGAATCATAAAGTAAACGATGGACTTTAGTTAATAATAATGTATTGATATTGGCTTGTCAGTTGTAATAAATATACCACATTAATGCAAAATATTTATAATAAAGGAAGTTGTGGGGGAATATAAGGGAATTATGGGAAGTCATTGTACTCTGCTTAGTTTTTCTGTAAATCGAAAACTACTCTAAAAATTGAAGCCCATTAATTACATACAAATGAATTCATCAGTCTTAAACACTTGCACACACACAAAATAGATGATAGGGTATTTCAAAAGAGCAGAAGGATCACTGAAATAATCCCCAGTAGCCAAAGCTAGAACATTTAAAACAATAAAACACAGAAAATATTCTATTATAACCAAAGTTACTGAATATAAGCTCATGAATCCATAGTTAATACATTACATAGATGAAATGAGGTGACAATCCAATGAATAATGAGGAAGAGACAAATCTCCAGGGTCAAGGAATTCTAAATAATTTGTATAGGTACTCCATCTTGAAGGAGGTGCCTAAGTCTTCAGTCCTTAAGTCCTTCAGACCTGTGCAAAGTAAATCACTTCCATTAAAAAACAAAGACGAAAACAAACTCAGTATGGAATGAGAGGGTGGGAGAGAGGGGTGCAATTAATTCTATGGTGGAGATGCCTGGTGGTGGAGATGCTTGCCAGATCATCAAGGTCAGCATCTATAACAAGAAGTCATATAAAAGTATGTACTCTGTCATGTGATGAAAATGTCATGTCATCTCTATGGTCTTCCTTTCAAATGTACATTACTCCAGTGAAATCATGAGGAAAAAAAAATCCCATCTGAGGAGCGTTCTTTAAAATCCCCGACTAGTACTTCTCAAAACCATTTGTGATCATTAAAAAGGTTTTAAAAACCGTCACGTCCAGGTTTGGTGACTCCACCTGTAATTCCAGCACTTTGGGAGGCTGAGGCTAATGGATTGCCTGAGCCCCTAGGCTTGAGACCAGCCCAGACAACTTGGTGAGACCTCATTTCTATAATAAATAATAAAATTTAAAAAAGGTAACAGGTCATGGTAGCACACGTCTGTAGTTCCAACTACTTAGAAGGCTGAGGTGGAAGGATCGCCTGAGCCCAGCAGGTCTATGCTGGGGTGGCCGTGAGCATGCCACTGCACTCCAGCCTGGGCAACGGGGTGAGAGTCCAACTCAACAAGAACAAAAACCAAAAACTGTCACAACCAAGAGGAGCCTAAGGAGACAGTTAATAAGTAAAATTATGGTATCCCAGATGATCTCCTTGATCAGAAAAATGTTAGGTGAAAACTAAGGAAATCCTACAAAAAGCATATACGTTAAAAATAATAGTGTATTACACAATTCATTAATTGTAATAAGTGAACCATGCTAATGTAAGAAGTGATTAATAGGGAAACTGGGTGAGAAGTTTATGGGAACTCCTATATTTTTCTTATAAAATAAAAAGCTTATTTAAAAAGCTTTTCAGAAGACTCCATTACATAAGCAGACCAAAATTATTTATGCCAATACCACATTTAGTCAGAATATATAAAGACTTCCTATAAACTAATGATAATAACAATAAAGTTTGTCCCAAAGCATAAGCAAACACTTCTCAAAAGATTATATGAAAGGCCAATAAGCAACTGAATAAGAACTCAGTGTCATTAGTCATTAGAGAAATGCAAATTAAACTATCTCACATCCAATAAAAAGGGTAAAATTAAAAACATGGTAAGCATCAAATAGTTTGTAAAAATTGTGGCAACTGAATTTCATATATATTGCTGAAGGGATTATAAAACAGTGCAATAACTTTGGAAAAGTCCTTGGCTATATCTTTTAATGATAAAGGTATACCTACCTTATAATTTAGCAAACACACTTCTAGGTATTTAATCAAGAGAATTAAATACATATGCCAACTATAAAGACTTGTACATGAACATTCATAGTATTTGTTCAAAATAGACAAAAGCTGACAACTCAAAATCTCATCAGTCGGGCAATGAATGAACTATCTTGAGTTTATTCATTATTTATTATTTGGCTAATCCTCTGCAAAGAGGAACACACCTCTGAAAAAAACGCAAAACATGGATGAATGTCAAATGTTGAACAAAAGTATACATACTCTATGATTCCATTTATATAAAATTCAGGAACAAGCAAAACTATTCTGTGGAGATTGAAGTAAAAACGGGATTTACTTAAGAGGGGATGGAGACTGATTGGAAGTGGACATACAAGAACATTCTCAAGGGGTAGAAATGTGTTGTCTTCATATCACCCATATTGGTTCTTACATAGGTATCTACATTTATGGAAGCTCTTCAAATTAATATGCCTGCATTTTATTGTATACTAAATTGTCTTAATATAACATTGGTCATGTTTAATGGGGGGTTATTAAACTATGTATTATTTATAGACATCTGTGTTAAATATTGGGAAACTATTTTTGCCACAGTTTACTTGATTCTTTTTGTGATGAGATGAGTTAGGTGATAAGATGATTTTTAAATTTGAAGATGTATCACTTTTTTTACAAATTATGCATTCATAAGGATGACATTAAGATATATATTAGGTTTGCATTATTGCCCTCTGCTAATGTAGTTGAAATGTACAGGTTTTTTGTTTAAAAGAAATCTGCAATTTATATTGAGAAAGTGAAGGTGTAAGAATATGATGGGTAAGATATTCTAAGGTTTCATTCACAAGACTAGTGGTTGTTGTATTCCAGGGGAAGCAATGTCAAGGTATATGCAACTGGAAAAAAGAAGGATTAAAAATGAACCATAAAACTGAGGGCAGCAAAAGGACAGAAGGTCTGGAATGACAACCGTGATTTGTAGGTTGCCGTGCAATTTCTGCATTAGTAAGAGCTTACCTGAGTGATACAGTTATGTCCCTCAGGCAAAGAGCTCCTTATGGAGGGCAGATGGCATGCTATTTTCCTGGTGTCAGAATCTAAGAATGTCTGTTTTACTCAGTTTATTTTAAATAAACATTTCTCCTTCTATTGAAATGCTACACTATATGCTGCAGAAAGCAGAAGGGATGATGATGCAGCATAAAAATTTGAAACGGCAATAAGAAGCCAGGGCAGCAGGTGCACTTGGCTAAAGAATGGAGAAGGCATAGTGTGGCATAGACAACAGGGCCTGAGAAGAAATGCACAAGCATATTATAGGGAGAAAACGCTGGTAGCAGATAGGTTTGAGAAGGGAGTACAACAATCTGATTCTGAATTCGGTACTGAGAACAGAAGTAGCATTTATGTAGAGTAGAAAATTAAGTGCTCAGAAACAAAAGCAAAGCAAAAGGCAGAAGAGTTGGAGTTAGCATCTTATGATAATTATGCAGTCGGAAAAATCATTATGACTACTAGTAGATTAATACAGGTATCATCAAATTATGACCCACCTACCAGCCAAATTGAGATGACAACCTAAATGACTATGAAAAAGCAAACAGAGAGACAGATAAGCAAACAAAATCCAAATAAAGGTATGTCACAAAAGCTACACATTGCTGCAAAGCCTAAAATATTTACTATCTGGCCTTTTACTACAAAAGCCATGCTCCCCTTAGACTAATCAATTAGTAAATATTTAATTAATCTATTCATTTCTTTGACTCATTCATGAATATTTTTGGTGCCTACCTTATGCTAGGCAGATTGTCACATGCTGGAGCAGTGCTGAGGAAGATAACAGTTTAGAACACTGTCCTTTTGTATAGAAAGGGATCACAAATCAACAAATATTTATAAAGAAAATAACTGCAATAATGACAAGTTCTAAAAATAAGCATATACTTTTTCTAGCAGATAGCAACATGTCAATGGGTTTTGCCCTAATCGAGGAAACCATTGACGGCTTCCGTGAGAAGTGATCTTGAAACTGAAGGCTAATGTAGAAATATAAGCTAGTCAGGATGCAGGGGAAAGAGGAAGAAAGTATTGTCTAGATAGAGGGAACAGCATGTGTAAAAACTTTCAGGAGTGAAAGAGCTTTGATGCATTTGGGGAAAAAAGTACAGCCAATCTGTTTGGAATGAGGAAATGGAAAGAGTGATGTGCGATGTGACTAGAAAATAAAGTAAGAGTTAGATTTTTTTAGGACCTTTCAAACTATCAGTGGTTGACAATATTGTTTGTCTACTTAACTCATGGATGGAGCTAACCTTACCTCACTTTCGCCTTCAGCCCAAAGATCAGCAGAAGACCCAAGCTTAGCAATACATTGGTTGGATTGTAGAGACCATATTATTTCTCCTTGGTATGTTGCCAGCATAATGTATTAGGAAACAAATTCTCTTCTTCTAGAAGTTCAAGTTATAATGGGATGTAAGTCTGAAGATGCCACTGGGCTCTCAAACCATATGTAGGTGTCTGCCTGAGAATAGCATCAGTAAAAAGAAAAGCAGAGCTGACAGGGAGAGAGAACTGAGAGAGTCAGATCTCTTAGGAAATAAGCAGAGCACCTATTTAGCCATGACTGAGGAACATATCATTGGGTATTTTTCAGCTCAATGAAACAACAATTTAGTTGCTTGTTAAATCTTTTGAATAGGATTTTTGTTACTGATGGTTAAAAGAGATTTTAAAGGTATCTGGATTTTTTAAACTCAGAGAGTTGGTCATTTGACCCTCAGTTTCCTAAAGTGTTCTTCTTGAATTTCTCATGTTGAGACATGCAGAAAAATAAAAGATAGTGAAAATTAATACAAATGAATTTTCTTGAGATCATTATTGTTTACCTCTTCTGGAAGAAGAAAGGAGGAAATATACTTTGGTGGTCTTGTTCACTCAGCACATACTTATAAAGCACCTACTATGAGCCTGATATTTTTCTAAGTGCCAAGGATAGAAAAGAAAATATAACCAAAAAAATTCCTGTCCTCATGGAACACTTATTTTAGTAAACTTACAGGCATACCTCATTTCACTGTGCTTTGCTTTATTGTGCTTTGTAGATACTGTTTTTTACGAGTTGAAGGCTCACAGTAACTCTGTGTCTACTGGCGCCATTTTTCTAAAAGTATATGCTCACTTAATGCCTTTGTGCCACAGTTTGTTAATTCTTGCCAAAGAATAGTGACCTTAACCAATAAATGAATATGTTTTGGCTGCTTTACCTACTAGCTAGTCCTTATCTTTCTCACCTATTCCCTGAGACACAACATTGAAATAAGGCCAGTTAATAATCCTACAGTGTCCTCTAAATGCTCAAGTGAATGGAATTGTCATACTTCTCTCACTTTCAATCAAAAGCTAAAAATGATTCAGCTTAGAGAGGAAGGTATGTTGAAAGCCAAGATAGGCCAAAACCTCAGACTATGCCAAACATTTAGTCAAGTTGTGAATGCAAAAGAAAAGTTTTTGAAAGAAATTTAAAGTGCTATTCGAGTGAACACATAAATGTTGAAAACAAAACAGCCTTGTTCCAGATAAGGAGAAATGTTTAGTTGTCTGGGTAGAAGATCAAACCAGTCACAACATTTCTTTAGGCTAAACCCTATTCCAGAGCAAGGTCCTAACTCTCTTCAATTCTCTGAAGGCTGAGAGATTTTTTAAAAATTGCAGAAGAAAAGCTTGAAGCTAGCAGTGGCCATTTCATGAGAAGAAAAAGCCATTTCCATAACACAAAAGTACAAGGTAAAGCAGCAAGTGTTGATGTGGAATCTGAAGGAAGGTATCAAGAAGATGTAGCTAAGATCATTGATGAAGGTGGCTACACTAAACAACAGATTTTTAATGTGAATGAAACAGCATTCCATTGGAAGAAGATGCCATCTAGGACTTCTATAGCTAGAGAAGAAAAATAAATGCCTGGCCTCAAGGCTTCAAAGGATAGTCTGTCTCTCTTGTTGGGAACTGCTACAGCTGGTGACTTTAAGTTGAAGCCAATATTCACTTACCATTCAAGAAATCCTAAAATCCTCAAGAATTATTCTAAATCTCCTCTGTCTGTGTTCTATAAATGGAACGACAAAACTTCGATTACGGCACTTTTTTACAGAATGGTTCACTGATTATTTTAAGCCTACTTTTGAGACTCAAGGAAAAAAATGATTTCTTTCAAAATATTACTGCTCATTGACAAGTCACCTAGTAACCCAAGAAATCTGATGGAGATGTAGAAGGAATTTAATGTTTTTATTTCAGCTAACACAGCATCCATTCTGCAGCCTGTGCATCAAAGAGTAATTTTGACTTTCAAGACTTATTATTTAACAAATACATTGTGTAAGGCAATAGTTGCCATATATGGTGATTTCGCTGATAGATCTGAGAAAGGAACTTGAAAAGCTTCTGGAAAGGATTTACCATTGTAGGTGCAATTAAGAACATTTGTGATTCATGGAAGTAGGTCAAAATATCAACATACTAGAAGGCCAAACCTCACTTGCACGTGATATACCTATGCAGCAAATCCTCACATGTACCTCAAACTCTGAAATAAAATAAAAAATAAAATAAAAATTAGGCAGGGCATGGTGGCTCATGTTGGTAGTTCCCAACACTTTGAAGGCCTACATGAGAAGATTACTTGAGTCGAGGAGTTCAAGACCAGCCTGGGCAACATAGTGAGACTTCATCTCTACAAAAAGGGCAATAAAAAAATTTAACTGGAAGTGGTGGTGGGCTGCTGTAGTCTCAGCTACTTGGAAGGCTGAGGCAGAAGGATTGCCTGAGCCTAGAAGATTGAGGCTGCAGAGAGCAATAATAGTGCCACTCGCTGCAGCCTGTGTGACAGAGGGAAACTGACTCAAAAAATAAAAAATAAAATAAAGTAAAATAAAAATTATTTCTTAAATGAATTTTTCAATATCAACATTAGCAAGAGTTTGGAGGAAGTTGATTCCAACCCTTATAAATGACATTGAGAAATTGAAGACTTCAGTGGAAGAAGTCACTGCAGATATGGTGGAAATAACAAGGTAATTAAAATTAGAAGTAAAACTTGAAGATGTGACTGAATTGCTGTCATCTCATGACAAAACTTGAACAAATGAGGAGTTGTCTCTTATGGATGGGCAAAGAAAGTGTTTTTTTTCTTTTCTTTTTTTTTCTTTTATTGAGTTGTAGCCTCACTCTGTTATTGCCCAGGCTAGAGTGCAGTGGCAAGCTCATGGCCACCACAGCCTCCAATGGCTGGGCTCCGGTGATCCTTCCGCCTTAGTCTTCCAAGTAGCTGAAAGTACAGGCATGCACCACCATGCCCAGCTAATTTTTTAAAATTTATTATAGAGACGAGGTTCACCAAATTACTCAGGCTGGTCTTGAACCCCTGGGCTTAGACAATCCTCTTGTCCTAACCTCCCAAAATGCTGGAATTACAGGCTTGAGCCACCATGCCCAGTCTAGAAAGTGGTTTCTTGAGATGAAATGTACTCCTGGTGAAGATGCTGTGAACACTGTTGAAGTGATAACAAAGGAATTAGAATGATATATGTTTAGTTGACAAAACAAAGGCAGGATTTGAGAGAATTTGAGGCAAGATTTGAGAGAATTTATCCAATTTGAAAAGAAGTTCTACTGTGGGTAGAATGCTATCAAATAGTACTATATTCTACAGAGAAATCTTTTATTAAAGGAAGAGTCAATCGGTGTGGCAAACTTCATTGCTTTCTTATTTTAAGAAATTGCCACAGCCACCTCAGCTTTCAGCAAACACTGCCCTGAGCAGTCATCAGCACTGAGAAAAGACCCTCCATGCTGGGCTCGGTGGCTCAGCCTGTAATCCCGCGCTTTGGGAGGCTGAGGTGAGTGGATTGTTTGAGCCCGAGGGTTCAAGACCCGCCTGGGCAACTTGGCGAGACCTCATCTCTACAATAAATAATAATAATAATAACAAAATTAGCCGGGCATGGTAGCGCGCGCCTGCAGTTCCAGCTACTTGGAAGGTTGAGGTGGAAGGATCGCGGAGCCCAGCAGGTCGAGGCTGCGGTGGCCGGGAGCGGCCACTGCACTCCAGTCTGGGTGACAGAGTGAGACTCCAACTCAAAACAAACAAACAAACAAACAAAAAAACAAAAAAAGAAAAGAAAAAACCCTCCATTAACAAAACAGATTATGACTCAGATGATTGTTAGCATTTTTCCATAATAAAATATTTTTAAACTAAGGTATGTACATTGGTTTTTAGACATAATGCTATTGTACACTTAATAGGCTACATAATGTTCATAGCTGTTACATGTACTGGGAAGCTAAAATTTTGTGTGACTTATTTTATTGCTGTGGTGTGGAACAAATCCAGCAGTATCTTCAAGGTATGCCTATAATATTGAGAATATCTTAATTTAGCATGTAAAATAAATCAGGAATAATACAGTGTGGTTCTTCATGAATTGGATAGAAAAACATGATTTATCAACTTACATAATTTAATTCCAATTTCTATGATTAGGTCTAAGAAGGAAATAAACCAATTCATGTGGGTTCTGTCTTCTGAGATAACTTCCTTTCCAACACATAATTACTATTAATAGGATGATTGTTTTACTCTGACTTTCATAAACTTGAACTTCTGTAATTTGTATGATATTGCAATACGCTCTGATTTTCTTGCGATGAAAAAACTCAACAGGGACTAGTCTAAATCACTGGTCCCAGAAGAGAAGTGGACAATCTATCATTAGAGACTGACTTCTTAAGAATAATCCCTTCCCTGGTTTGATAAAGCAGAAGTAGAAAATTGGTGTCAATTTTTTTCTTTTTTGATAGAATTGTTTGTAATGGACAATTAATGCTGATTGAGGAGGCACAGTCTATGCTAGTGCACTAGTGTCTAGATTCAGCACACTTGAACTATGGTGAAGAGAAAAATAAAACTAGATTAAAGAGGTATTTAGGAATTGACTAGCTTACAGTTTGTGATTTGATCACATGTGGAAAACATGGAGAAAAGATCACTCTAAGCTTTCTGAACCATTTCATAGGGTAATTATCAAAGTAGAGTTTCTGTGTGTGCTCATATCAAAAGATAATTTTAAACTAGTGGAATATGAATTACAAGATAAGAATTGAGTTAGAAACACTACAATTACCATACTGTATTGAAATTTTCCTTTTGATTTTTCTTTCTTTTTTTTTGAGTTGGGGTCTCACTCTGTCACCCAGACTGAAGTGCAGTGGTTGCTTCCAGCCACTGCAGCCTTGA
>CAUYQG010196971.1:0-16915 GCA_963574415.1 Tarsius wallacei
AGCGCGTGCCTGTAATTCCGGCTACTTGGAAGGCTGAGGCGGAAGGATCGCCGGAGCCCAGCAGGTCAAGGCTACGGTGGCCGGGAGCAGCCACTGCACTACAGTCTGGGCGACAGAGTGAGACTCCAACTCAAAAAAAAAAAAAAAAAAGAACAGGAAAATAATTTCCAAATAAGATGGCTGTTTTTTTCTGATCATAAAAGTAGCACTGGAGCCAGGCGCAATGGCTCACACCTGTAATCCCAGTACTTAGGGAGGTGGAGGCAAGAGAATTGCCTGAGCCCAGGGATTCAAGACCAGCCTGGACAACTTGACAAGACCTCGTCTCTACAATAAATCAAAAAATTAGCCAGACATGGTGGCGCATACCTGTAATTCCAGCTATTTGGAAGGCTGAGGCAGAAGGATCACCTGAGCCCAGCAGGTCAAGGCTGTGTTAGCCGTGAGCATGCCACTGCACTCCAGCCTGGGCAACAGAGTGAGACTCTGACTTCGTAGAGAAAAAAAAAGAAACATTGAGTAAATATGACATTTACTCAATTCAGTATAACATTCTATATTCTGACAATATATAAAGTAGAAAGTAAAAGCTTCCCACAGTCCCACTACTAGAGTCAGCCACTGTTAAAGAGAATACCTCCCTACACTCTTTTATGAATAGATCCACAAATGGATTTCTTCTTCCACTACACAGTGGGATGTGGTTCACTGTCTTGCCTGAAATCTAAGAGCTCTCAGAATTACAGCTTTGGATGAAACCTATCCTCACTTTCTATATTTACAGGAAGGGAGCCAATCAATCAATCAGATATTTATTGTGGAGAATGAGTTTCACTTCCTGACATAGCAAATGACAGGACTTCTGGGGCTTGCTCAGTCAGTGTGAATGTGGGGTCAATGAAAGGGGTGGGAGTATCTGTTCTGGGGGACTTACAGGCATACTTTGGTGGCTGTGGACTTAATCCTTGCCCTGAAAAGGCAGCCCAGGTCAAAAAATGATGTGCTAGGATGCTCTTCTATGCTCTCTTTGTCATATCCTCTCTGCATGCTACTTGGGAAAAATATTTTTCTGTTTGTTCCAGCCCACCCAGCTTTGAATGTAAAAAAGTCTCGTTAGGCTCGCACACTTGTATGCAGGCCAAGTGCACTATGTTCTTGGAGCACTATGCTATTCTTAGAGCTCTATATGTGGTGTTCTATACAGTTGGCTTTTTGCTGGAGGGGAAGGCAGATTTCATGAGTGATAGCTGCCTTGGATGGTTACCAAAAGTGCTCCAAGCCATCCCAAGCAACAGGCTTTCCTTTTCTCCCTTGAGAGATTTTGTTGTGATCTCTGCCCTTGGCCTGGACAAAATCCAAGGCAATGGGAATTTTGGTGAACGATTTTGCAATAACCCACAAACTTGGGGGCAGTATAGCCAGCTGGATCTGCTCCAGCCTTGATTTCTGTGGCACAGGAGACCTCCCTCCACCCTGTGCACTGAGCTTGCATTGCTACATGGAATTTGGAAGTGTTTGTAAAACATTCTTCAATTCTTGAAGCTTATAAATGGGAAGCTCTCTATAAAGGAATCTAATCCAAAAGACAAGGGGACAGCCAATACTGCTCACTTGGGCAGTGGGTGTGGCCATTGCCAAAGACCAAGAACAGTGGGGGAGGGGACTCTTAGAGGGCGCTGATTACAGAGGATGTGCTTACAAGCATTTATTACATTTTTGGTAGCATTTACTGCACAAGAAAGCCCTTGAGATAGACGCTGCACCACTTCTAAGTAACCTCTTATTTTGTATGACCACACTTCCTGAAAAGCTACTTAATTAAGTGGCAAATGCTGGACTCTTCCTGTGTGCTGGCCATTTCCAGACACGCAGGAGGAGGTCCACCAGAGAACCAGGAGATGTGGTTGTTAGTAATTACTACTCTTTCGGGGACACTTGCTGTGTGTCAGTCATTGTACTGAGGGCCTTACATGGATCATGGCAATTAATCTTCACATCAGCCATGGTTATCCCCATTTTCTAGATAGGAAAATGGAGGCACTGAAGGGCTAACTCACCCTGGCTCACCACAGATAGCAACCCCACAGCTGAACTCAGGCAGTCTGACCCCAATGGGGAGGCTGTTATTCACGCTGCTACATAGCCCCTTACGTGTCTGCCTTGAGAACCACACAGAGTAGCTGGGGAGACAACCAGCCCCCAGTGAACAGTTGCCCCATAGTCTTTATTATCTCAGCCGCATTCTCTTTTTCCCTGTACATTCAGAGAAAGAGGTACACCTCTTCCTGGCTGAATAACCGCCTCTGGTGGTCCTTGTTCCGCATCCCAATTGGGATCTGGCTTTCCTCCCATCCCCTTCAAATTGCCTCCTTCCTTCCTTTCTTTCCTTTTTTCTCTATTTCCTACTTCAGCTCTCTAAATAATGACCTGGGGCCATCTCTACCACCAAGAGTGCTCCTTCATTCTTTAAACCTGGCTTCTAGCCCTAACTCCCTACTGAAACTCATTTGTCTAAGCTCATCCATAACCTATTTGTGGCCAAGATCCAAGAGACTTTCTCAGTCCTTGTTTCCATGGCTTCACCACTACATTTTACTCGGAGAATCTTTCCTTTGCTTCCCAAAATAGCCAGCTTTCCTCCTACCTCTACAACTGTTCATGCTCTTTTTCCTACCATCTCTTCTCTCTAAGCTCCTTCAAAGGAGTCTGTCTGCACTCCTCTCCTTATGTTGCTTCTAGGGTGTGGGGTGGGGGGAGCTGGGTCGTTATCCGACTTTCGCCTCTAAGATGACAATTTTTCTCTCTCCATCTCCAGCCTTTGTTCTGCAGCCCGTTTGTTGCGTGACTTTTGGCAAGTCACATAAACTATCTGAGCTCCAGTTTCCTCATTTCTAACATGAATATATTGAATCAGATTTGTTATCCTTGACTCTAAGATAATGGTGAAACCTAACATCTTGAAGCACGTACTATGCCAGGCAGGACTGACTACATAACTTGTAGGGCTCAGAGCAAAATGAAAGCATGGAATTCTTCAAAGTTTGCATGCCCATGAAGCCGGCCTGAGCGCCAGGCTCTGTTCTAAGCATTTTATGTCTTAGTGTATTCAATCGTCATGACAACTTCATGAGGCAGATGCAGAGGAGGAAACTAAGGCAGAGAGAGGTTAAGTAACTGCCCAAAGCCTCATGGTTTTACATTAGTAGAGCTGAGAAAAACACCTGACTGTCGGGGTTGTTGTGAGACTCACACAGTGAAGGTGCCCAGGAAGGATGGTTCCCACCCAGGAACCCCTGACTGGGCCATGCCTGTTCTTTCCTCAGAAAGTTTGTCTAAGCAGTTTCTGCTGCCTAGAAGGCCCCTTCCTCTGTTCCCTGTACCTAAGTCTACACTTTCTTCAAAGCTTAGCTCAAGTCCCTTGTCTTCCTCTAAGGGACCAGCCCACATGTCTCTTCCTCCTAGATTTTCTCAGTACTCTTGTGTGACCCACCCCAGCCTTAGGAGTGCTCACTTGCATTTGCTCACCTTATCAAGGCTTAGTTGATAACCAATCCTGTAAGGCTAGAGGGAATTTTTTTTTTTTTAGTTAGAGTCCCACTATGTTGCCCAGGCTGAAGTCATTAGCACACTCACGGCCACCACAACCTCGACCTGCTGGGCTCAGACGAGTCTCTGCCTTCCAGGTAGCTGGAACCACAGAAGAGCACCACCACGCCCAGCTAATTTTTTTTTTTAATTGTAGCGACGAGGTCTCGCCAAGTTGCCCGGGCTGGTCTTGAACCCATGGGCTCAGGCAATCCTCTGGCCTCTGCCTCCCAAAGTGCTGGGATTATAGGTGTGAGCCACCGTGCTGAGTGGAAAACTTCTTTAAATCTTAGAGCAGCTTGTCTAACCCCCCAGATAGGGCGGCCTTGAGGGCAAAAACTATATCTGAGCCTTCACTGTATCCTTGATGCTCATAATTCTCCTAAACCAGTTCTTTCTAGCCTCTAGACCTTTCCCTGGAATGCCTTGGCTCATTCTCCCCTCCCCCGTTCATTCATTAGGTGTCAGCTCATAGATCACATCCTCCTCCAGGAAGCCTTCCCTGACCTCCATCCCCAGACTGAGTTAAGTGCCTTCCCTGGGCTTCCATAACCCTGTGATTCATCCTAACACTAGCAGCCTCCTTGTGTCCATCTTTTAAACCAGGTTATGAACATCTTGAGGGCAGACACCTTATCTTATCACAGCTCCCGAGATACAGTAAGTTCTTGGTAAGTTTGTTTGAACAGATGAATGAATGAGTAAAAGTTAATATTAAATAAATGTTGATTAAAACTCTGGGTTCATATATGTACCTCAGCACAGGGCTGGGCACCTGATGGTACTTATGTAAACATACAAAATGGGTGAAAACCAACTACAGCTCCAGAATTTCTGTTCAGAAGAAGGCTTAGTGGCAGCAATCTGGTTTGAGGAATGTGTCTCAGAGATTCCTCTTGACAGAATGATGACAGTTGTAAGTCAGGTGTCCCAGGCCAAAGGTCAGTAAGCTGGAACTTAGGGACCAAATCCAGTCTGCTGCCAGTTTTGGCGCAATCAACAAGGTAAGACTGGCTTTAAATGATTGGAAAAAATCAAAAGAATAATACTTTTTGATATGTGAAAATTACAGGCAATTCAAATTTCAGTATCCATAACTAGAACACGAATGGCCATAATCACTCACTTAGGGATGTCTATGGATGCTTTAGTGCTACTACAGTAGCTGCAACAGACACCAGATGTCTTCAAAGTCTACAAATATGCACTTTCTGGCCCTTTACAAAAAGACCTTGCAGACCCCAGCCTTAGTCATCTATCCGACCCAGAAAAGGAGGGACACATACTGCCAGCCGGCCACAAGATGTCAGCCTTTCACCACGATGCTTTCAGCCGCTTAGGCTCCTCTAAGGAAGTTCTCTGCCGTCTTCTCTTCAGGACCTCCTACACAGAGCCCAGAGCCGTGAGCTCCATCCTCAGCCCTGCCCCTGAGACCCTCCCAGTCCAGCTGGGAGACAGTCAGGCCGTAAGGTCTACCTGAAGAGTGCAGGACTGGCTTGGGAAGCCAGTGGCTTGGTGCAGGGCTGGCAGTCTTCTCTGGACAAGCTCCATTGCTTTGGTTTAGGTTTTATTTGTATTTTGTATACAAAGGATTCTCAAAACAAACTAAAATGGGTTGTTTCACTCAAAACAATCAATCCAGAAAAACTGTGAGACTTTTGCACAACCAGATAAGACTGTGGCCCTCTTTCTGAGGTGAGGATGGATCTGATGGAGGGGAATGCAGGTCCTGCTGAGCAGAGTAGCTCACAAATGCCATCTCTGACAGGTTTTCTCCACCTTTTCTCAACACTTGGGCCTTGAAGCTTCCTCCAGGTGAATAAGTATTGTGCTTTCCCTGTATGCCACCTACTCAACATAAAAGTGGCAAATATACAGTGAGGAAGCAAGGGAGAGGGTCCAGGAGAGAGGGTCTCAAGAGGAAAATCTTAAGCCACTGGGTATCGCAGCCCCCATGGGGGGAAGCTCCACCCTGTGCATTGGCCCCCTGTGCTGGGTACTTCATGTGACTACTCCCCAAACCTCAGGAGCGTGATCCCCAGATCATCCCCATTTGAGGCACAAGAAAACCGAAGCTTGGGGACATGAAGTCACTTACCAGGGTCATTAGCTGTTCAGTGGCAGAGACAGGATTCCAGCCCACGCCTGCTTGTTCTGTAGTCTGTCCTCTCCCTGTCACATTCCCCCACCAAGATCACAGCCACACTGCCTCAAAACCATGAGCTCACCAGTGCCTTCCTCACTCACCCTGGTAAATATCCACTGAATGAACAAATGAATGCATCTTGCCAAACCCTGCAGTGAATGACCGTTCCCCGGCCAATCACCTAACTCCCAAGACATGTGGGAGCCAAGCCAGAGTCAAAGCGGCAAGCAGAATGGAAGAATCACAAGGCACGGTTCTCCGTATACAGTGGGCTCTTCTCCTGCACTGTGTCCACAGCACTGTGCACACCGCGGGCAGTAGGCCAGCTCTTGCCTTTTGCTCCTCTCCTCCCCCAGACTCCCATGCACTTGTTGGCTTCCGTGGCAGGTCCTAGCCCATCGCTTTCCATGATGTAGACATCTGTTCCTGGAGCTGCTTTTTAGTGGCTGCAGACGATGCCCTAACTTCTAGCCACTTTTCTGGATGAAAGCTTGTTTTTTTGTTGAGTTGGAATCTCACTCTGTCACCCAGACTGGAGTGCAGTGGCACGCTCTCGGCCACCGCAGCCTCGACCTGCTGGGCTCAGGCAATCCTTCCGCCTCAGCCTTCCAAGTAGCTGGAACTACAGGTGTACACTACCATGCCTGGCTAATTTTTTTATTTATTGTAGAGATGAGGTCTCGCCAAGTTCCCCGGGCGGGTCTCGAACCCACGGGCTCAGGCAATCCACTCACCTCAGCCTCCCAAAGCGCGGGATTACAGGCTGAGCCATTGAGCCTGGCGAAAGCTTGTTTTTAGCTGGCTGACACTTAGAGAGGCCACAAGCCTCAGTGAAAGTGCCCTGGGAGGGTTCAGACAACCAGATTCTAACCCTTACCATGATTTGTTGAATGGCTTTGGACAAATTTCCTCACCTCAAGGTCCCTTTGCTCTTCCCTCTTCTGTGTTAGCCTTTTGAAAGGAAGCACTCAGAGAGATCATCCCAGAGCAGCCGCGGCTTGAGACCAGGTTCCACCCAATCTGGAAGGCCTGGGAGTTGAAGAGCATGCGATCAGGACATACAGTGAAAAGAGAAGCCTTCCTAGAAGAATGGATTAGATAAGGGAGGACTTTTGATAAACCTGGTCCTCAAGAAATTAAATAGCAGACAGCAGGATCCTACTGTTAGAAGTCAGGAACAAGCCGGGCTCGGTGGCTCAGCCTGTAATCCTGCACTTTGGGAGGCTGAGGTGAGTGGATTGCCTGAACCTGCGGGTTCGAGACCCGCCTGGCCAACTTGGCGGGACCTTATCTCTACAATAAATCCAAAAAAAATGAGCCGGGTGTGGTAGCGTGCGCCTGTAGTTCCAGCTACTTGGAAGGCTGAGGTAGAAGGATCGCTGGAGCCCAGCAGGTCGAGGCTGCGGTGGCCGGGAGCGGCCACTGCACTCCAGTCTGGGCGATAGTGAGACTCCAACTCAAAAAAAAAAAAAAAGTCAGGAACAAGACAGAAAGGGTCGTGGTCAGTTCTGGAACCTTTGGCACCTCCCGTTTACTAGCTGACTTATTTCTTGTATTGAGTGGCTGTGATTTTTCAATCATTTCACAGACAGGTAATTAAGCAGATACTGTGATCACAACAGTGAGCCAGACAGGCCAGGCCCCTGCACTCACAGAGCTCCAGGCTCAGGAACCCCCAGGACAGACAGGTGCCAAGTGTGCCAGGCAGCACATGGTGTCTAGAAACAGAGCCTTCTCAGTCTGTGGCTGGGAGAGCAGAAGCTGCAAGGGGTGAGAAGTTCAGGCCTCCCTAACTTTGCGAGGCCTCTGGGCTGATCTCGCAGTTACTTAGCCCAAGAACATGTCATGGCTGTGCCTGCCCTTCCTTTCGCCCAACTTTGGTCTGGCTACGCTCACTGAGCCTGGAGTGCCTGCTCTGCGGAAAGCCTCCTGCCACTGGAACAGCAGTGATGATCAGTGACAGCGCTGGGTCCTTTGGGCAGGGAGGCACGCGTGTGGGACACCGCCAGATGATAAACTATATCCACAGCTCATGGCAGAGCTAATTAGCGACTAAGGGGGCTTTATTGATGTTCGCCCAGAATGTGGTCATGACAGCCAGGTAGCAATTCCTGCTTGGCTGGACTTGATTATGGAAGGCTCATTGCTGTCAGCACAGGCTGCTTTTGGAGGTGGGTCCACTGCTAGGCACACACAGGTATGTCCAATGGTGCTCTCTGTGCAGGACATAGCTGGGACTGAAAGAAGGGGAACGGATTGGGAGGAAATCTGACAGGGAGCTGAGTAGAGGAAGGCAGATGTGTACACACAAACACACCTGTTCTGGGGGTACAAGGTAGTGAAGAGCTAAGCAGGGAAACTAGAACAGAGATGGAGGACGCCATTACATCTATCTCAGAAAGCCACACTTCAGCCAACCTCTCTGGGCCAAAGCGTCATGTCAAAGATACCCAGGGTGGAGTGCACATGATGCATTTCAGAGAAGCAACTTGTTCAAGCCGTCAGGTTGGGACTGTAAAGTAGAATCAGCGTTCTCAGCTGGGGACACTGTTACTCCCCTACCCTCAAGGGCCATTTGGTAACATCTGGAGACATTTTGGGTTGTCTCATCTGGAGGGGTGCTACTGGCATTTAGCAAGTAGAGGCCAGGGATGTTGCTAAACAGCCTATAATGCACAGGTCAACCTCTTCCCAACAGAGGATTTTGCAGCTCAAAAGTGACCCGAGTGCTGAAACCCCAGAGCTCAAGGAGCAGGCTCAGGTCTGCATTTATGTTATGTGGGATTTAGGGAGAGCTGAGTACCTCATCTGAAAAATGGGGATAATGCAACCTGTGCTGCTCAAAACGCTACTTTATGAGGTTGACTCCCCAAATACAAAGGGAAATTGTTAACTTTGTAAAGTGCTCTTTCCTGAGCTTCTCTTAGTTTGAAACCTGTATGTGACTAAAGCATCTAGCAGTGACTGGCTACGCAGTCAATAAATGAAAAAGAGAAAAACAACACAGCAGTAGTTTTTTTTAAGGGCCGGGCATGGTGGCTCATGCCTGTAATCCCAGCACTTTGGGAAGTTGAGGCAGGAGGATCGCATAAGCCTAGGACTTCGAGATCAGCCTGGGCAACAAAGCAAGACCTCATCCCTCCAAAAATTAAAAAAACTAGCTGGGCATGGCAGTGCATACCTGTAGCCCCAGCTACTTAGGAGGCTGAGGAGGGTGGTGGATTCCTTCACCCTAGGAGTTCAAGGCTGTGGTGAGCTGTGATCATGCCACTGAACTCAAGTCTGGGCAACAGAGTGAGACTGCAACTCAAAAAAAAAAAAAACCAAACAAACAACAACAAAAAACAAAGGCCACTTTCCCTCTCTGGCCAGTTTCTTCCATATCTCCAGGCCTCATTTTTTTGTCTAGCCTTTTCATAAAGTTCCATATGGGCACAGGTAGCAGAGCCCATCTTGAAAGCACCCTTGAGGTTCAGGGATAGGATTAACCATACTCTGAGGACAGACAGCTGATAAAGGGGATGGGAAGTTTTGTCAGATCTCGAGAGACAGCCTCCCAGTTCCATCAGGAGTCCTGTGCTCCCTGCTCTTCCAGGGCAGAAGTCAACATGGCGGCCATCCTAGGAGTTCAGCTGAGAGGCTAGCCTTCCCAAAGAGCTGCACCAGCTGTTAACACTCACCCTACAGAAGCTGACCCAGAAAGTAAGACAGCAGCTTGGTCATGGTATGGGGTGGGGGGCAGCGAAGCCAGACCCCAGCACTGAGAGTGCTGCTTCATCCTGTTCCTTCTAGGGCCCTTCCAACATTACCAACCTGGTGGAAGCTTCTGTGCGGGGACCAAGGGCATGATCCACCCTTGAACTTGCCATCCAACTGGGAAGGCCAGATGTACCCTTGAGATTTCATGAGTAAGAGACTATTTCACAAAGTATGTGCAAGTGCTGGAACAGAGGGCAGGCGTACACAAAGCTGAGAAGCCAAGAGGCAGAACAGAGTGGGCTGGTGCTCAGGCAGACACTGAGAGCTGCATTTTATGACTTTGAGATCCTCAGTAATCCCTGGGATACAGTCTCTTTCCCAAGCATTTCAGAGCTGGAGAGGGTTGGAGACCATCTTGTCCAAACCTCTGTAGGCATAAGGAAACAAGCGGAAGGGGAGAGGTGACTGCCTAGGCAGTCCTGCCTTATGGCCAGCACTTCCCACTACACGGACCAACATACGGTCTCCCCTTCACTTCTACCGAGAAAAACCCACTTAGCATGTGAAGAAATGGAGGCAGACAATAAGGCCTGGCTGAAGGCTGCAGACTGGGAACTTCACATCAGGGAGCCTTCTAGATTAGATGTCAAGGCAGGGGAGGGACCTGGACCTGCTTTGGATCAGGAGAGGGAGAAAAGATAAAGCAGGCCTGCGTCTCTCCTAGGAATGGCACAAGCTACCCTGGCAGACTTGCTGTGGAAGCTGGTCCCTTCCCCAGGCCTCCTCTTTGTCCCAGCGGTGTCCATCCTCCACATCGAGGGTGATCCCTTTTCCTCACTGCAATTTATGCATCTCGTGTCCCATACCTTCAAGGTGACCACTTTGAGCTGAGGTGTAACACCCCCACATCTCCATGTCACTCCCTCCCTTCCCTCCACTCCAAAATAAGCTAGTGCCACACTGCCAGACCCTGGTGCATAGGGAAGCACTTCCCAGAAGTGTTTAATCCTCACACAGGCTCAGGGAGGTGGTCAGAGTCCCTTCTCCACAACACGCCCTACAAGCCAACTTCATGATTAGCAGAGGAGACCTTCGGGTTAAGCTCGCCCTTCCTTTCCCTTCCCTCCCCACTGCCAGAGAGACCAGCTTCTCCTCGATGGCTGCCATGCATTGTCCCATGTCCTGTTTCTCAAAAGGAAGGCCTGGCTCACCGCAGCCCAGCCAGGGTGGTGTGTCCTCTTTTCTTGCCACTCACATCAGCTCCCCTCCCCCACGTGCTGGTGGTGTCCCAGGGTTTTTCCAAAGGAAGGAGGATGAGAGTTTGGTTCAGAGGTCAGAAGCCAAGAAAGGCTGCTGTGTGGCCCTCTGCTTCCCTGGGGCTCTGACCCTCCATCACCCTGACCATAGGACCAGCTCACAGAGCCTGCAGTTAGGCGATTTCTCCAGTGTTCATTCACAAATCTCTCCTCAGCCCCTGCCAGTCACCAAAGGGGCAGTGTGGAATTCTTCACTGGGTCCCCTGGCCCAGCATCATGGCAATTAGGCCAACCTGCTTTGGGGAGGCTCAGGCTTGTAAACATCGCCTGGTCCTTCGCAGGAGGTTCAGGCTAGTCTTTGACTGAAATGAAACTGGGGAAGCCCTCGCTGGGGAAGGGGACTGAGGACCATCTTAGGGGTTGGGGAAAGGGCAATCGCTCCTGTCCTCAGTACCCAGCCTCCTCCCCGACCTGAGGCAACCCTTGGGCCCAGCCTCTTCCCCCACCCAAGGCTCCCCTTGGCTGGCTAAGCTCTCTCCCTGCCTTGGGCTGCAAATCAAGGTATACTAAGTGAGAGGAGGAACAGACCCAGGTAAAGGCACTATAAGAACCCCAGTATGGGCTTGCAGCAGGCAACAGCCAAGGAGGCCTGGGCCACTCTGGCCAAAACTGCCAGGATGGTGCAGAATGGTTAAGGAGCCCTCAGCGTGAGTGCTTTCAGAATGGCACTGTCAAACCCTGCCCCTGGCTGGGGGAGGCCGAGGCATCTTCTCCTTGTTCCGTTCAGAATCCAGTGCAGGAGCCTGCAGGAACTGGTGCAGGAAGGCCATCGCAGCCAGTGCTCCAGCTGTTCTAGCTGCCTTGTATACCTGGAGTTCAGAGGCTAGAGCAAAATTGGAACCCAGGATCCCTGACTCTGAGCAAAATTGGAACCCAGGATCCCTGCCCTCTTCCCTTTTATTCCACCAATGTCTCGGGGTACCAGAAGCACAGGAAGCCCGGGAAAGGAGGGGCCAGGCAGCTGGGACTGCCCTGGAGACCCCATCCCGTTAAGGTATAAAGGCACGGTCCTCATCCCATCTGGGGACCCACAGGGCAAGGCTAACCCCATGGAGTGAAGGGTCAGGCATAAAGGAGAGCAGACACTAGTCAAGCTTCCACTTCATGTAAACAAGGTGGCAGTGACCCCTGCCCAGCCACCAACGGTCTGGAGGTGTTTGGTTGTCTTGAGATGCTTCGGATCCTCCCATTTGGGATTCAGGGTCTCTGAGGCCAGGATGGAGGCTGCAGGGCAGGAGACCAGTCAGGGTCCGATGTGCAAACTAGTACAGGATGCGACCTGTGCTCTCCACAGCACAGGACAGCACAGGAGGGCGTCACAGGTTCTGCCCACCACTGTCCTGTGGCTCAGGAAATCACGCAATTGCTGGGCTTGGCGAGACTGGGACTTGTTTTACCTGCAGAGGCAAGGAAGACAGGAAGGGAAGGATGTAAATGAAATGCCCAGTGGATACACCACGCTGTGTCTTGTCAACACCTCCAATTTAGGGGCTTGAGTCATTGTCTCTCCCCCCACAGTTGCTGATCCAGGTTAAGAGAGCACCCAGGAAAGATTCTCCCTGTCCTGGTAGCCTCAGCAAGAGCTCCACTGGCTGGGACAACCAGGAGTCTGCCATCTTCTGGCCAAAGGGATGGGGAGGATCCAGACTCCCGAATCAGAATCAGCAATCGGGAGTTAGGAGTCTTGCCAGGGGGCCATTCACTAGTAGCTGCTAGCATATTCAGTTTCTCAGCTTACAAAGCACAACCCCAGCCCTCTTCAGTGTCTCTCACAGGCAGCCTGAGCCTGGTGTCATTTGCCCCATTCTACAGAGGAGGGTGAGGGACCAGAGCTCCCAGGGTCAGGCAGCGACAGTGTGGGAACCTGGTCTCCCAGACCAGTTACAGCTCCTCCTGCCCGCACGCCGCCTAGGTTGGAAGACAAGCCTGTGTCTCAGGAAGGGTCAGTAATGCTGACCCCTAGGGCTAGGCACTTCAGGGGGATCACACTGCTTAGGGGCACTGCTTAGGGAGAGAATGGAGAGGAACATCTTGCATTGAGGGGTGAGAAGGCCGGTGGAGGCCCCTCCTCTTCCCCAGGCCTCACCATCCATTCCCACTTTCTTTACAATCCCAAAATGAGGCCGGCAGTTTCTTCGGCTGGATTCCTGCTCTCTGACCTATGGAGGGAAGAGGGGGAAGCAGCAAGGCAAACCTGACACCTGCTGGCCTGTGAAGTGTCAGGCATTGGAGGCTGCAGCCAATGTCCTCTGAGTGCTGGCTGACTTTCCCCAGGCAGAAGCCGCTCGTGTTATTTCCTGCCAGTTCCCCTCTGCACAGCAAGTGTTGTCTCCCTGGTGCTCACACCACCTTCCGATATCACTTCAGCTGTGAATTTAATTAAGGTGGCGTCTGCCTCCTCTCCTGGGCCACGATGAAGAGACACTGAACAGAGCCCAACTGGGAGCCCTGGTGCCAGCAGCCCCTGCCCTGCCCCTGGCCACGCCCCACAGGTCACTGGGGTGCTCTGCTACCCGCTGCCTCATCTGGGCCAGACTGAACCAACTCTTTGGGGCTCACAGCAAATCCAGCTGATCCCTCATTACTAGTGTCACCCCAGACATGGGCAGGAGGCTGCAAGGAAGTGAGAGTGGAGAAGGAAGACTGTGCCCTGAGTGCTCGACGGTCAAGGAGCTGGGGCTCACCTTCCACAGTGGCACTGACCATGTCTGCTGAGACTCTGATAAAGTGACTCAATTCTGCTGTCCTAGCATCCCCTCACTGCTGCAACGGACACATCCGTCCCCATTTCCTCTCCTCAGTTTGTTTTCTTTGCTTGGCCCACTAAGCAGATGTCAAGTTCCTCCCCAGAGGCAGCAGCACTTTGGAGGCAGGTAAGCAAATCAACCTCTGGATCTTGAAGCAGGGGAAGAGGTGTAGCTCTGGGGGTAGAGGAGGCAGGAGTGTCAGAGGAGCCTGCTTCCAAAGCCTGCACTCTGCACATCTCCTTCCAGAGAAGGCTTGAAGAGGCTGAGGGCAGGGCCTATCTTTACCAGGACGTGTGCCCCACTGACTTTGGGAGGCTGAGCGAAAGCCTCAAGAGAAGCCTCTACCCAGAGTTCATTCCAGGCGTCTGGCAGAGGGACTGGTTGGAGAAAAAATTCTTTGTGTCCCTTCATTCCTTTAGTGTTCATGTATTGGGAGCCTACCACGTGTGAGCGAGTCAGACCTGCTCAGGTTAATGGGGAAGAATACATACGTGACCGCCCCAATTTTTTTTTTTTTTTTTTTTGAGTAGGAGTCCCACTCTCACCCAGGCTGGAGTGCAGTGGCATGCTGCTCACGGCCACCGCAGCCTTTACCTGCTGGGCTCAGACAATCCTGCCTCAGCCTTCCAAGTAGCTGGAACTACAGGCGCACGCCGCCACACCTGACTGATTTTTAAATTTTTTGTAGAGACAAGGTCTCACCAAGTTGCCCAGGCTGGTCTCAAACCCCTGAGCTCAGGCAATCCACTTGCCTTGGCCTCCCAAAGTGCTGGGATGACAGGCTTGAGCCACAAAGCCCAGCCCAATTTTTTTTTAAACAAAGTATGTGTGGCATCAGTATGGGTGGCCCAGAGAAGACAAATGAACGTCAAGCTTCAAAGGGGAGGTAATGCTGAAGCAAAGTCGAAAATAGTGGTGCAAGGCAGGAGGAGAGGCTACTCGATGTAGGAGAACTGCGCAATGTAAGCACTGAGGCAGGGGGACAGCCTGGAGTACTCGGGACCCCCAGTTAGTCTGGTTTGCTGGCAGGGAAGGCAGTGAGGGAGAAGGCAGAGAACCCATATGGAGGCTGCAACAAGGACAATGGTTTCAGGGCTTGACATTCCCTTTATCTGGAAGATTCTTCCCCCAGATGTCCACATGGCTCCCTCCATTCAGGTCCTTTGTCAGGCAGGCCTCCCTGACTACCCCCTTCCCCTCCCTGTCCCAGTCGCTCCCCAGTACAACATGCTCCATAAGAGCAGGCACTTTGCTCATTCTGTTCACGGCTGTTCCAGGAACTTCGAGATGTCTGCCTGGCACAGAGCAGACGTTTCATAGACACGTATTTTTTTGAATAAAGTGAATGAGCAGGCAATGGAAAGCTACTTAAGGGCTTAGAGCAATACTAATAACAGTAACAATAGCAGCAACAGGATATGTCGATTGGGTGATGTCCATGCCCTCACTCACCCAGTACCTCCCTGAGATGGTGATGTCAGCCCTGGCCAGTCCCAAGATAAACTAGAAGCACAGAGGATTATGATGTCTGCCAATAAGAGTGAGGACACCTGCCTCTAGAGCTGAGTGGCATTGGTAACTCAGAGGACATCCGCTTTGCTCCCCTCACCCACATGGTGAGATTGGAACCCTCCCCCAACTCCTCACTGGTAACAGTGCTCAGGTTTATCAGATCAGAATGCAGCCTCCAAACACCAGCTGGGCCTGACCCACGCTCCTCAAGGCAACACTGCATTCTGAAATGCTGACTTGAATAGACAGGACTGAGTAGACTTATCCTGGAACCGGGGGCCCACAGGTCCTTATGAAACTCTGACCCACAAAGCACTTCCCCGACATTCCATCCCTGAAAGGGATCCAGATTTCCAGGAAAGAGATCCGAGACACCTCAGCCCCTAGGATGACACAGGAGAATCTGATGTTCCCAAATCCAGGAGCCTAGCACCCACAACTCTACAGAGCCAAACCATACTACCAGCCAGGATGGCCCATTCACCATGAATCAGGGGAACCCACAGGAGTTCTGGAAGGGCATGGTCACTGCAGGTTGCCTTAGATAACCTGAGGCGGAAAAGCAGGGGCTCAGGGGTCTGGGGAAGGAAAATGACCCAAAGGCACTTTGAGAAGCAAGTGGTCACTCTCATCTTCCTCTCAGCTGGTGGAGACCAGGGAAAGGGTCAATCTTATATTCAGGCCTCTCGTCTTCCAAACAGTCTTTAAAGACACAAGGAAATGGTGCCAACTGTAGCCTTTTGGAGCCAGCCTTGATGTTACGCAGAAGGTCCCGGGAGACAGGAGACCACACTGCCCTTTCCTCCCTGGGTGACCATGGACACTGGGCCTGCCCCTCTGAACCTCAGGTGTCTTGCTTGTCATGCTGTCACCAGGCAGGATGGTTGAGGACTGTACCAATTCTGTGTGATGGCATATAGCCTGGTGTCTCTCAATTTCTTCAGAAGTGTTGGCCATTTCCCAGCCACCTCCCTGGGCGAGGTCTTGGGGATAGCACCAGGAACCTCCTCCCCTTGCCTGGCAGCAACTCTGAGGGCAGGGCTTCGTCTGACTGAGTTTCGTCTGTGTCACTATGTATATCCAGCCGGTGTGTAGGCCCACTAACATTGGGGAACTACAACGGGAAATCAGGGCCCCTTATTTAAAATGCAGATTCCTGAGCCCTGCCCAGCAGTACAGACTCTATTCATTGCATTTTGAATGAGGCTCTCCACTGACCACTGCTCCCTGTGGTTTGGACCCCGGAGAGCCTTAAAGGAGATCGTGGAAAGCGCAAGCGGCCAGCTCCACGGAAGGAGAGCACCCAGTGCGGGAACAAGACCCAGCCGCGGGAGAGGCGGAAGGGAAATACGCCCGGCTTCCGCCACTAGAGGGAGCTGTGAGCCTTCACACCGCAGGACAGCCCCCCAGCCCCAGCTGGATCGCCAGCCCCAAAGGAAGCGATTTCGGTAAGGTTCTCCCAGGGGCCACACCTGGGTTTGCAAAAATTTGCATGCTGTTTGACAACTATATACATCTTATCAAGCAATTTTACAGGCTGTCAGCTCTTTGCTTTTTCTATTTTTCTCCCTGATGACAGAACCTGTCATCAACCCAGGTTCTCCCTTGACAAGAGGGCAGCAGAGACAGAAAGAACAGAGTCAGAATCTGAACTCAGGGGGACCTTAGAAGCCCTCCCTAGCTCACTCCCTCCTCTTCGAGGTGAGGACACAGCCTCAGGGAAGGGAAGGATGCGACCAGGGTATGGGGAGCAATGAATCCCGAGCTGAGAGCCATGCAAATGGCTGCTCTGGGGAGGTCCTGGCTATTCACTGTGGGAAGAGGCTTCCTTCCCTGGGAAGGAAGGTAGGAGCGAAAGTTCTTACCAGTTCCCACCTTGGGGAGCCCGTGCTGCTAGGGGCCAGCCCTCT
>CAUYQG010196973.1:0-49971 GCA_963574415.1 Tarsius wallacei
GCTCCTGGTCACCGCAGCCTCGACCTGCTGGGCTCCGGCGATCCTTCCGCCTCAGCCTTCCGAGTAGCTGGAACTACAGGCGCACGCCACCACGCCCAGCTAATTTTTGATTTATTGTAGAGATGAGGTCTTGCTTGCCCAGGTGGGTCTCGAACCCGCGGGCTCAGGCAATCCACTCACCTCAGCCTCCCAAGGCGCGGGATTACAGGCTGAGCCACCGAGCCCGGCTGAGTATGTTACTATTAACTATAGTCACCCTACTGATCTATTGAACACTTGGTCTTATTTCTTTTACCTAACTATATATTAATCAGTCTTGATTGATTACGTTTTTGCAATTATTTTGATTTTTGAATTTTTTGAATTTTTTCACAGATAGTTGACACGACATGTATTACTTTTGAGACAGAGTAAGTGCCATCAATAAGTATATTTTTAAATGGTGTATCCTTAATAGACAATAAAATGCACAGATCTTAAGTGTTTAGTTTGATGTGTTTTGACAATTGGCATACGCCTTTGTAACTGCCACAAACAAGACAGATGCTTCCGTCATTTTAGAAATTCCCTGTATGTCTCCTTTTCAGTCAAACTCTCCTTGACCTCAAGAATGACTCACTTTTAGATTTCTGCAATCACAAGTAGGTTTTGCCTGTTCTAGCATTTCATATAAATGGAATCATGCCGAGTAGACTCTTTTGTATCTGCATTTTCCTCCACATTCTAATATTTTTGAGATGGTTCTACTTAGAATTGGCTTGTCCTTTTTTGCTACTGAGTAGTATTCTGTTGCATAAACATAGCAAAATTCATTTACCTGTTCTCCAGGTTTGGGTGGGTGGTTGAGCAAGTGAGGGATCTTGAACATCTATGAGGTGTAAGCCATCCTGCCTTCTTGGAGGATGCATCAGTGAGAGCCAAGCAGTCCCTCTGGCTCTGACCATGGACTCTCAAGGTCTAGGTAGACAGGTCTTTGGTAAATGACCCCAGGCTGATTCATTTTTTAAATTGTGCTTGCCTTCTCCATTGAAGTTAGACTGATGGCCAACACAACTTTCTGCTCACATAGTGCCTGTGATGGCATTTCTTTTTCTGATTTCTTGGCCTTTGTGTTGCAGTGGAAGACAGATGACCAAACATCTTAGAATTGTATGTGAGGCATGGTCTAAGAGGGGCTTTTTTGTGAGGGGCTGTGATGTTGATTTTGGCATCTCCGAGGTCTTTTTTCTCTTCCTATTTTGGGTTTCTCAGCTCTGTTCCAGATGGTTGAAATTGCTGCTGGGTGGTACCCTCCAGGCAGTTTGGGTCTCTGAGTTCCAACTTCCTGCTACTCTGAACATGCGTCTCCTGTGCCTGCTGTCTGACTTGCCCTCTCTCTGCTGGCCCCAGCTGCAAGTCATCCATGTCCTGCTTATCCTTGTCTTGCTTAGTTTCCTCAACACTGACCCCAGTCTCCTGCTTTAGTATTGAAACTTGTCTGTGTCCTTGAGCCCAGCTTGGTGTTCCAAACCCTGACCTCAGCTTCACCCCCATGACTCCTCATATCACAGCCCTTGTTGGCATAGACACTTTGTCAAAGTGAAATTCTGTACAGGTGCCAGGTCATGGGCACTGGCGATGGCCAGCTGCACCCTTGTTCATCACACCTGTCCATCACCCTTCTGAAAAATATCAGTTTCTGCAAAATATGAACTCTCCACACGCACACAAATGGAACACTCTAACCCTCACAGTGGAACTCTGAGGCTAGTGGTAGCATCCCTATTTTAGGACAACGTAGGAACAAATACAGAAAAGCGAAGTGACTTAACCAAGAAGAAACACCCCACTCCCAAAGGCCATGCATGCCATAATGGGTTCCAAGTTCCCCATCATTTAATAGGGTGGCCAACTGTCCCCATCTGCCTGGAACTCTCCTAGTTTTACCATTGAAAGTCCTGAATCTTGAGAGACCCCTCAACTGTGGGCAAACTGGCATAGATAACCTAAATCTTCAAAGCAACTTTGTAAATACAGCCAGTTTTATTCAGAAGAACCTCTTGCATTTAGTTCACTCATTGAAACAATGACACTGTAATCTCAACGTGCATTTATTTATCCAAAGGAGACATTTACCTCCTTTGGATAAGTACAGCTTGCACAAAGTATGCCCATCTATAGTATCTGCCAGCTACATGTCTGTTTGTCAGAGCATCTGGGTTTGGGCTAGGCCAGATTTAGGAGTGCACAGGGCTCACCTCCCCAGGGACTCCTGTCACTCACATGTTCACATCTGGAATTTAACACATTGTCGAATCACTAAAGCTTCGGGCACCGCGTTCCTAGAATGTATGTAATTCTACACATTGTGCTACGGGAGGGGACACTACTCCAAGTCCCCATATTCAGGAAATGCCAGCTTGCAGGATCTCTTTATTTTGGGAATTCTCTTAGAAGAAGCAAAAACAAAGACAAGGAATGCTCTCAACTTTCTCACACAGGAACGCACACCCCGGACCAGGGGAACATGGCCTTCTGACTTCAGGACAGTGGAGATTTACAGTTCTTTGCTTTGTGTTTTGACAGCCTTGGGAGAAGGATGTTGTAATGTCACTGAGATTTAGACTCATCAATAAAATGATCCCATCTCAGCAGATATCTGAGGTTTGGGGAAGACTTTTAAAAACAAAGTTGGAGCTATGGTGGCAGAGGGAGTGGCAGAACAGAGTCAGACTTAGATCCGGGTAGGGAGGGCTGAGGCCGGGGAGACAGGGTGCAGATCTAAGAGATGGAAACCGCCTTCTGGACGGAAAAAGATCTGTTTTCAAAAGCGTGATGGGACAGCACCTCAGAGGGCGGCAAGCTCATTGAGGGTTACAAGGTTTTGGGGAAGAAAGGGCTACCCAAATTCTGTATAGAAGGGAAACTGCACGTGAAGGAAGACGGAAGGGTGGGGAAGGGACATGTGAGCACAGGCGCCCAGGTTGCTGCTGTTGGCTCCAATGGGACACTGCCCCCAGGGAAGTGCCATAGAGGCACTGAATATGGTCTGCACTTTTTTTTTTTGAGTTGGAATCTCACTCTGTTGCCCAGACTGGAGTGCAGTGGCACGCTCACGGCCACCCCAGCCTTGACCTGCTGGGCTCAGGAGATCCTTCTGTCTCAGGCTTCCGAGTAGCTGGAACTATAGGTGTGCGCCACCATGTCTGGCTAATTTTTTGATTTTATTGTAGAGATGAGGTCTCGCTAAGTTGCCCAGGCTGATCTCGAACCCCTGGGCTAAGGCAATCTTCTGGCTTCTGTCTCCCAAAGTGCAATTACAGGTGTGAGCCACCATGCCAGGCAGTCTGTACGTTTTTACTTGAACCAGTGAAAGTCTTTATTTTTGTGAAGGACCCCAGAGTCCCATAAGCCTGAATTTGAATTCCAGCTCCAGTGAGAAGACAGCCAACTGTAAGCCAGGAAGAGAGGCCTCATCAGGAACCAATCTTGCCAGCACCTTGATCTTGGACTTCCTGCCTCCAAACTGTGAGAAAATGAATTTCTGTTGTTTGTCACCCAGTCTGTGGTGTTGTTTTATGGCAACCCAAGAAGACTGACACATAAGTAGACTAACATTTGCATGGCAATTTAAAGCTTGCAAAATACTTGCCTGTGCATCTTCTCTTAAAATTTTTATGTCTGTTAAAGGCGTAACAGAATACTATCAAAGTAGCATGTAGAGCTCTGATTTAATTTGGTGCATAAATTTCCTGCTTCATGATGTGTTATGAGTTTGCTTGTTGTCTTTCTCCCTGCTGGTTTGCATTCTACAAAGCAGGTGGAAATGTTTGACAGTTAAGTAGGGCAACTAAAAGTATAATTGGGTATACTTGGTAAACCTAGTATAAGCGTGATTCTTTGGAAGAAACTCTTTGCATTCTTGTCCCTAAATCCTTCCCAGCAGCAACCCCGGCCCCACCCCCCATGCATTCCTGCATGTTGCTAGTGCTTCTGGAACTGATATCATTTTTTTATTTTTTATTTTTGGTACCTGTGATAGATGGTGTGCAATGCTGCTTAAAGATAAGAGGCTACAATTCTGTGCAAGGAATTCTCAGAAACATGAACACCTCCCTCCCCGCCCCAATCCTGACATCTTGGACTGGCAAATCACAGACACAGTCGCTGTACTCTGGTTCCAGCATGCTGCTCTCAGCAGTTTACATGAATTTATCTTTCCTTCCTTCCTCTTAACTCTCTTTTTCTTTTTTTTTTGAGTTGGAGTCTCACTCCAGCGCCCAGACTGGAGTTCAGTGGCCACTCCCGGCCACCGCAGCCTCGACCTGCTGGGCTCTGGCGATCCTTCTGCCTCAGCCTTTCAAGTAGCTGGAACTACAGGCGTGCGCTACCACGCCTGGCTGATTTTTGATTTATTGTAGAGATGAGGTGTTGCCAAGTTGCCCAGGCGGGTCTTGAACCCCCGGGCTCAGGCAATTCACTCACCTCAGCCTCCCAAAGCGCGGCCCTCTTGACTCTCTACTGACTCCTGTCCTCCTGCACCCCATGCCCAAACCCCTGCCTCTCCCTCTTCATCTTAGTGAGAACTACAGACAGCTGGAGCTCAGAGAGACTGTCTCCTGTTCCCTTAGTATGGAAGGGCCTCGAAAAACTAGAAAGAAAGAAAATGTCATCTTTGGCCTGTCAGTGACGTATACTAGGTACTCAAATGTTTTGGCTTCTATTGACACGGTTGGGGTTACTCATTTAGCCATGGAAAACGAGGTCTCTGTTGGCCTTTTCTCACTCCTTTATGAAATATGTGAATCTTGCCCAGCTGGGGCAAATTCCAGTTCTGCAAAGCCTTGGTGCGTCTCCCTGTTGTCTCAGAGGGCAATGGCTTTTAAGGTCTGGGTAGGAAGGATTAGGGCCAATGTGGTCACAGGCATTAAGGGTTTGGAGCGCTGGATTATCCTCAGGGCAAGCACTGCTTTTCTTTTCATTTATTGTGATAAAATATATGTAACATAAAATTTACCATTTTTACAACTCAGTGACATTAGGTACATTCACATTGTTGTGCAACCATCACTACCATCCATCTCCAGGACTTTTTCATCTTCCCAAACTAAAACTCTGTTCCCGTTAAACAATAGCTTCCCATTTTCCCTTTTTCCCCAGCCCTGGGCAACCACCATTTTACTTTCTGTCTCTGTGAATTTGATTATTGTAGGTACCTCATATAAGTGGAATGACAACACTTGTCCTTTTGCGTCTGGTTTATTTCACTCAGCATAATGTCTTCAAGGTTCATCCATGTTGTAGCATGTGTCAGAATTTCCTTCCTTGTTAAGACTGATTAATGTTCCATTGTATGTACATACCACATTTTGTTTATCCATTCATCTGTTGATGGACACTTGGGTTGGGTCCAATCTTTTGGCTATTGTGAATAATGTTATGAACATGGGTATACAAGTATCTGTTCAAATCTCTGCTTTCAATTCTCATGGGTATATACCTAGGGTAGAATTACTGGGTCACACGGTAATTTTTTGTTTAATTTTTTTAAGGAACCCTCAAACTGTTTTATACACCAGTTGAACCATTTTATTTTCCCATCATCAATGGTAGGCACTTTTTAAAAATGTGTGGTGATTTATTGGGTACCTTCAGCTGCTCCATTAAAGCTATGAACAAACAACAGTTACACAATCTAAAAAGTGTAGTGGCCATACATAATGGCTTATATGCTATACAAAAAAATATATTTTTTAATGTTTTTCCATCCAACTAGCTAGGACATGAATCCTAAGCCTAAGGATTAATGAACTTTAATACATAGAAATATTTGACCAAAGACAAACCAAACTCCTACCACTCTAATGAAAGTGAACTTCTCTTCTAATAAATAAATTCTATGAACAAACTTGTGGCTTTAGGCCTAAATATGACATGGCAGTTATAAACCCAATAACAAAATTTATTTCTTCATTAATTCCACAAGAGTTTGTTGAGCTTATTAGGGAAAAATTATCCTTAATCTGTTTTTACTCTTTGCATTTGAGTTCAAATAAGTATATACTTCTTCTTCAACTTAAAATTCTAAAACATTGGCTGGGTGCGGTGGCTCACGCCTATAATCCCAGCACTTTGGGAGACCAGGGTGAGAGGATTGCCTGAGTCCATGGCTTCGAGACCAGTCTGAGCAACTTGGTGAGACCTCATTTCTACAATAAATCAAAAAATTAGCCAGGCGTGGTGGCGCGTGCCTGTAATTCCAGCTACTTGGAAGGCTGAGGCGGAAGGATCATCTGAGCCCAGCAGGTGGAGGCTGCAGTAGCTGTGAGTGTGCCACCGCACTCCAGCCTGGGCAATAGAATGAGACTCCAACTCAAAAAAAAAAAAAATTCTAAAACATTCATTAATTTATTCAATGGGCATTTAAAAAACTACCCACTTACAGTTTGTCTACACTTTGTGTCCATCATCTCATTGTTGTAAGCATTATTGTAAGTATTCCTAAGATGTAGGGTGCATATGCATTCTGATGAACACTTCTTTTCCTCTGACCGCCTCCACTGTCAATGGCTGGCATAAGCTTTCAAAAGACCAGAGCAGTGGCTGAGTGAGTGTGTCAACCTTCCTGCTGAGGGAGCCAAGGGTGTTTTCAAGGTCAAGGCTTGGAAAAGAGATGGAAGTTGTGGCTCACTCACTCCGGCCTGGTTGGCGTGGGACTGTGGTTTAGGGGGTCCCTTCTCCCATCTCCCATCTGTGCAGTTTTCTTTCTCTTACCATTACTTGCTATCCTCTCTTCCTCATCTGTCATTATTCCATCCTTGTTCCGAACTCTGTTTGAGGGACTGAAAGGAAAAATGGCTACTTTGGTATCAGATACCAACACTGCAAACAAAACGACTTTTCAAAGGAAAACTGAAGGATTGGTCCAGATACATCAGAGCAGTGGATCTCACAGTTTGGCTTGCATCGGTATCACCTGGAGGGCTGTACAAGTACAGTCTGCTGGGGCCCACCCAGAGTTTCAGATTTAGTGTGACCAGGGTAGGCTGGAGAATTTGCATTTCTGACGACGCAAGGGTGATCCCAGGACCACACTTTGAGAGCCACTGTATTGCAACATCTTCTCCCCTTACATGTCCACATAATCAAGGGCAGGGTATAATGGCCAAACTCTTTCGTTAGAATGTCTGGATCGTGCCCACAGCTTCACTTCTCTTGAGTAGCTGGCCTCACCTTGTGTCCCTCTGAATCCCATACTCACTCGTCATTTGCCCAGTTTCCACTGTTGTGCCTGGCTTGTTACCTGCACTCCACAAAGAAACCTTGAAGACAATGGAAGGTCAGCATTTAGGGGGATATTAGGAGAAATCAGGACAGGCAGCCTGAGGGTAGCCAGAGTCTGACTGATCCTGTCAGGGTGAGCCAGGGGAAAGTCCACTTCCTAAAAGTGACGCTTCTCTAACAAGACAGCTTGGAAGCCAGCAGAAGAGGATTGTCTAACAAGACAGCTTGGAAGCCAGCAGAAGAGGATTGGAGACCACAAAGAACAAGCACCAACCCTGGCCTTGTTGGGGAGAAGAGGCAAGGGTTTCCTTTTCCACCAGCAGCCGTAGCAGCAGCAGCTGCCGCCATATCCCAGGACCCACCGCCACACCCAGAGCCAAAACTTGTTCTCCAGCATGTGCATGCACAGCCCTGCTCATTTACGATCTTAACCTTTAGGGGATATTATCATATGATGTGGACTCCCTAGCAAGCACAACAATAACAGCACAACACGAATCTCTTGCTAGCACACACGTTCATCTGAATGGGGCTCATGGTGGCCTGCAGCAGGTGCCATTCCAGGAAGAGCCTTGTGATGAGGCTGCATCCTCTCGGAGATGAGAGCTCACGGCCTACTCAAAGCCCTCCTCTGCGACCCCCGTCTGGAGGCTGGAGATCTGCAGTAACCTTGAGGCTCTCACCAACAGGAACCTCTTCCTGGTCCTTTTGGCAACTGAACATGAATCCCATGCCGAAAGGGGAGGTTAGTGGTCTCTAAGCAGCTTCTATGATGCTGCGTCTGTTTGTCTTTTGCCTACGGCCTGTTTATTTCACACTTTGATCTTAATGCTCATACTTCCTTATTGTAAGCTCCATTCCTCTGGCTGACTGAATGGTTGTCCAGTCACTAGGACACAGGGCGTGTTGACACTGACAGTATCTGTAGGGAGGGTGTGTGGGTACCAGCATCCTGAGCATCCTTTTTGGTGACATCAGGAAGACACTTGGTTAAGCCAGGTGGGACCATGGCAGATTTGTTTTCCTCACCTTTTCACATTTTCACTTGTTTTCCTCACGTGTTCCTCACTTTTTCACACGTGGGCTTCCCCACCAGTTGCCTTGAGTTAGCCATCTGGAATCTGGGTGCCTAAGTGAGCTGAGTGCAGGAGGCTTTCCTCTTGGGGAGGATTTGCCCCTTTCTTTCCACATGTTTTATACCTGCCTTGTGGCCAAGTGGGAGGGTAGTCACACCTAGGGTGCTGGAGCTCTTTCTTTTATACAAGAACTTGTTCTTCTGACAATATTCCTACCTCTTGTTTCCTCACTTTTCTCAAGGCAGCACGTACACTGAGCACATATATATGTTTTTTGTGGTTGATTAAGGGCAATAATGGGCATTTGAACTACTCTTTTGACCTTGATGTTCTGACTCACTAGCTAGTTTTATTGTGCAAAAGAATAAAGTGAAAAATAATCCATGTTTAAAATCTGTATTCTTTGTGATACTTAGCTTTATTTACTTATTTATTTGAGTTGGAGTCACTCCGTCGCCCAGGCTGGAGCACAGTGGCACGCTCATGGCCACCCTAGTGTCGACCTGCTGGGCTCATGCGATCCTTCCGCCTCAGTCTTCCAAGTAGCCAGAACTACAGGCGTGCACTACCATGCCTGGCTATTTTTTTTTTTTTTTAATTGTAGAGACGAGGTCTTCCCAAGTTGCCCAGCCTGGTCTTGGACCCGCATGTTCAGGCAATCCACTAGCCTTGGCCTACCAAAGTACTGGAATTACAGGCTGAGCCACCGAGCTCGGCCTGTCTTTATATGTTAAACATCACCAATGGTAGTGTAAGTAAGAGATTGTGTGAATCTCAGTGGGTAGATGTTATTCTTGGATACATTCTAGAATTACTTTTATTCTCGGATACATTCTAGAATTACTTCTGGTTTTGATCAGACTTGGTTACTTTTTTCTTTGCATGTTGGTCACTGAGACCTTAAGGTGTGTTGTTACCATGGCATAAGGAGATGAAGAAGACACGTTCCTTGCCTTCAAGGAGCTTGGGAAAGGGACTGAGAAGCAGACAGTCACATCAGTGTGGTAACCACTACAGGAGAGGTTAGGACTTGATGCAGAAACTGCTTCTCTTTCTTTCACAGATGAGAGGAGATCTTTTGGGGAGTGGGGCAGGTGAGGCTTCAGCTGAATCTGGATCTAGGTTTTCAACCTCGGCATTGCTGACATTTTAGACAGAACAATTCTTTGTTGCAGGGGCTGTCCTGTGCATTGTAGGATGTTCAGCAGCATCCCTAGACTCTAGCCACCAGATGCCAGTGATAGCAACCCTTCTTCCTCCTGGTACGTCCATAAAAAATGTCTCCAGACATTGCCAATGTCCCCTGGGGGAAAAATTGGCCCTGGTTGAGTATCACTGAATCACCAAAACGATCTGAAGGGACCACATCATGCTCAGGCATGGAGGTGGGAGAGAGCTCGGTCCATTCGGATTCCCTCAAGTGATTCAAAACCAGACGGAACTCAGAATAGCTGGAGGGTGGGAGGCAGATGAGCCTGACCTTAAGGTCTCAAGTGTGGGGCTTACACCAGCTCCTTGGGTGCAAGGGCAGCAACAGGGAACAGCACTTTGGAATCAGCTAGCGGTAGTCTTGGGTGGCCTTCCAACGGGTGTCATTAACAAAATGCACCATCTGGCAGCTTCCTGTTTTGACTAATTAGTCTTGCTAAGCACATGCTAAGCTTTAAAAATCATTATTTTAAAATGCTGCACACACTAAAGTTGGGTGCCTTGGGGCAAAGCCCAGGTCTCCCTGTTTATGGTCACGCTTTGAAGAGACGATGTCACGTGCATTCACCAGTGGAGAGGGTTTTAGTGGGCAACTTAGCAAGACTGGTCTGCGATGAAAAACCAGAGGCCACCAAGACTAGAGTCTGGGAGACCTGGGAGAAGGTGCAGAAATAACGAGGACCTGAGACTTGGACAACCGGCACTGGGGTGGGCAGGAGGAGCTGGCTTGTGAGTCGGTTAGAAGTGACAGCAGGCTGGGTTTGGATGTGGGGTGGGGGAGGGGAGAGAGAGGTCCAGGGTGGGTTCGGGCTGTCTGGTTTGGAGTCTCCCTTTGGTGGAGGCACAGAGATGGAAGATGGGAAGAGAGCCAGAGCAGACCCAGTGTGGGGAGGAGGGAGGAGAGACAGCAAGTGAGTCGCCAGGAGGGATGGAGGGAGTTGCCTCACAGACCACTGGAGTCTGGAGTGGAAGCGGAAGGGCCAGACTGGAGATAAAAATGTGTGAGTCGTGGTATTGAGGTGGTAGTTGAAGCTGTGGGTGCGATTGCCCAGGGGGAGTGTGTAGAAAGAGAAAAGAAAGAATCATGAGGGCAGGATGGAGTCCCGAGGCGCAAAGGCTGCTTTGCATCCCAGTTCGAATCCTCCTTGAATCCCATGCCCGTGATTCCTTTCCAAGCTCACAGCCCAGAGCGCTTGCCTGGTCTTCTGTGCCCACCCTCCTTTAAGAAAACAACTAAGCTGCTCGCGGTCCTCCGGAATAATTCCATACTGGAGGATGTCTCAGGCCCAGCAGCTCTATTTCTGTTGCCTTCTCTGTGTTTTGCTCTCATCTTCTCAACCCCACTGCAAGCTTGTGAGAGCGTGGGCTCCAATTTTGTATCCCGTCCCTCCTACTCTAAATCAGTTACACCTAGTAACAGACCTCCTCCCTGAGAGTTTTGACGGCCCGTGCTAGCGAATCCTTACAGATTCTGTGTCCAGTTGGATGTTTATTTGCTGGAGGACAGCATTCAGTTTCCCTCTGAAGAGTCTTGCATCCGCATCCTTCCTGCCAGCACCTGGGGCTCAGGGATGACTGAGTAAATAAACACTGCTTGGGTCTGCTTGGTGAATCCCAAACCCTGACTCCATGAGCAGTCTGAAAGCAGAAAAACCTCCTTGGCCTTACCTCCGAAAACACCCCTGGGAAGACTGGTGGTTTATTTTACTAAAAATAAGCTAGATGTTGAAGCAGCATGCTGGAAAATAAAACACCAGGCTCATTGTTTATTTTGGGGAAAAAAAGGTTGAAATTCTGTTAATCCAGTCGTAATTGGTGATCAGTACCAGAAAGACTGGTTGGAGGCCTTCCTTAGCAAGGCTGCTGGAAGGACAGCTCAGAGGCATTGTAAAATGTTCTCTCTCCACTTGGGGTTATCTACTAGGAAAGGCACAGCTTATCGCTGGGGATGTTTTCGCCAGGCTGCTTCTGAACTTTAACCCACTGTCAAAACCAGGGTCACATGAGGGAGCCACAGGATCCGGGCCCCCAGCACAGCTAACCCAGGCTGGGAGCCTGATGTCAGCCATGTGCTTCGACTTGCCCCTGGGGCACTGGCTGTTGAGGGACACTGGTGGCCCAGTGAGTTAGTGTTGGTGCAAAAATTAGGGTGAGAATGGCAGCGGGCAATGGGACTTCAGGGAGAAGACAACGTGATCCAGAAAGAGCCTGGCTGGCTTTCCACTTAAGATTTTCCTCTGCTCAAGGGGGGCATGTGAACGTCTAGGGCAGAAAGTGAATGGGCAATTGTACCATTCACTTACACATTGGTCTGTGTATTCTGAGTTTTCACTCTCTTCAGCTTTTGCCCTGAGTGCCGGACCATGCATGATTCTGCGTCTTGCCCATGCTGCTGGGTTCATAATGGCGTGAATCAGAGGGGTGAGGAGCCAGCACCCACAGTGAAAAGCACCAGGCGTGCTGCAACGGAGCAGAAGCTCTGGTGTCCCAGCTCCCAAGAGCCAGGGCTTTATTTTATGGCTATGTTCCAGGGCTGGGCTTACCCGTGGCTTGGCCTGCCATCCTCCCTCCTGCCCAGTGGAGATTCTTTCCTGCCTCCCTGCACTACCCCACCTCGACTCCACCTCCTTATGGTACCCTCTGCTCAGGGAGGGAGAGTGGCTAGCTCTGAACTTTCTGAGCCTTCTAACACTGCTGGGAGTGTCAGAGCCGAGGGAATGGCTGCATGGGTGCCAACACCCCCACGACGCCTCTCCATGTTGCCCTTTTAGGTTTAAAGGCATCCTGAGAAGCAGGGCAAACTTCCATTCAGGATGACGTGACTGAATATCTGTTGGTTCCACTCTCTCTCCTGTTTATAATTGCACATCACTTTTTAAATTTTATTTTTGGTGGGAGACACGTGGAGGCAGGAGGAAAGATATGCTGGGTCCTTCCATCTTCCCCATCCCCACCCAGAGATCTTCCAACATGCTCCTGGTGGGTGAGAGGCTTAGGGGCTGTTTGGATGGAGGGTGGGGGGCTGAGAAAGAGACAGAGACCACCTTCCCTCTGGGGTCTTCAGGGTCTCATTGGAGGTTCTGAGCGGCCTACAGGGGTGCATCCAGTCCTTCCTTTTCTATGCCAGGGTGCTTTTTGTGAATCTTTTTTTTTTTTTTTTTTTTTGAGTTGAAGTCTCACTCCATCGCCCAGGCTGGAGTGCAGTGGCACACTCACAGACACCCCAGCATCCTCCTGCTGGGTTCCGGAGATCCTTCTGCCTCAGCCTTCCAAGTAGCCGGAACTGTAGGTGCGCGCTACCACGCCCGGCTAATTTTTTAAATTTATTTATTGTAGAGACGAGGTCTCACCATGTTGCCCAGGCTGGTCTCGACTCCGCGGGCTCAGGCAATCCTCTCGCCTCCGCCTCCCATGGTTCAATCCTTTGGAGATGCAGAAGGCAGAGTAGTGAGGAGTCAATCAGTAAAACTTTTTGCGAAGTGCTTGGAATCCCATCTCTCTCCATGGCTGATGGACCCCTCCACTGTCCTTCCTCCAATGGCGAAACTGGAAATATTGACATTTCCCTTTCCTCATCGGAACGAAGGGGCCCCCCCTCGGGTTAGCCTGGAGGACACAGGCCGCTGCCGGCTGGCTGCTGCTGGCGGGAGCTGTGGAAACACGTGGCTGCCACGTAGGCCGTGAGTCAGCATCCCACTTCCACAGGGGCCCTGGGAACCGGCAGAGGCACTCAGCGCCCCAGGTTAATATTAACTGTTCCAGGCAGGCTCATAGCGAATCCAGGAAGAGAGGTGTGGCAGCCTCGGGCAGGGGGCAGGGTGGAGGGTGGAGAAGTTGGTAGCCACCGTCCTTTGGGTCCTTCCAATCACCTGGTTCCCTCCTGAAAATGTATTTCAGCCCTTTCCTACCACCCAGGTATTTGGGTGAGACACTGGCATGGCCTGGTCCATGGAGGGGAGGGGCCAGAGGTTAAGAAGGGCTCCTGGGTCAAGGGGCCAAGGTCCACTGCAGGCCTTGGAAGAGTTATTCTCTGAGCGTTGGTTTCCTCGCCTGAGGTGACATCAGGTGACAAACGTTTGAGGCTTGTTGTGAGGGTAACACGAGATAGAGTGATTACAGCAGGTCTCTTATTTTTCTTTTTATAAATGGCTTCTCTTTCCTCTTCCCCCAAGGTCCACTTTTCCTACCCTTCAACTAATAAGGGAAGAACTTCTCAAACAGTTCTGCTGTGAAGTCTGGAGACGGGATTTTGTGCATTGTGATGACAACCAGTTTCTGTTTCCCTGTGTGTGGGAAGTGAGGGCGGGGGGAGGCGTTCAGGGGAGAGTGGCTCAGTGACTGGTGATGGGGAGGACCCTGGAGAGGGAGGGACTGCGAAGAGTTGATGCACCTGCTCAGGCTATCGCCTCAGTGAGCCGCAGTCCCTTTGTGAGCCTGGCATAGCATCAGGCCCCTGAAATTTGGAAGGGTGAGTTCAGTATGGTTGAGAAGGAGGACTCCAGCCCCAGGGACTTAGGCAAAGGAGATGTGAAGTCAGGCTGTGCCCGTTCAGCTCCTGTCCTTGGAGCCTTATCACTCGCTGACAGATAGCCAGCGTCCCCGCCAGATGACTCACAGGGTGGCTTAACTCCGGGGATCATTCAGGGCCAGCTCCTTGGAAATTGAGGAAAACAAGCAAATATGGGAAGATGTGTTTGCGCACCTATTATGTGATGGCCCCGTTCTAAGTCACAGAAGGTAGAGAGCCCTGAGCCACTTGGGCAAGTTTCCAGTTTTCATGCAGCTGGAATCCTTCAGCGAGTGAAGACAAGAAAAAAACCAAAATATTCAAATAAACAAGCAAGACAACTCAGCTTGCAGTAAGCGCTGTGACAGTAAGGAACTAGGTGGTGGCTCTCAAAGTTGAGTGCATCAAAATCACCTGGAGGGTTTGATAAAACACAGCCAGGCCCCACCCCAGGGCTTCTGATTCAGTGTATTTGGGATGGGCCCAAGAATTTTCATTTCTCACAAGTTCTCAGGTGATGTTGATGATGCTGGCCCCTGGACCAACTTTGAGAACCACAGACTAGGATAAGGAGGAGTGGTGGGGGCTAGTTTAGCAACAGTTCAGGAAGATAAAGTCAAGGGCCTGAGATTGTGACCTTTTCAACTGACTGGAGGCAGAAAAGATGGAGGCTACATATTTTTCAGTTCTTTTGCGGAAAGGATGGCTGCAAAGAAAAGTTCCCTCTCTTACTTTTCTAAGTTTGTTACTCTTCAGATTAGATTCTGGAATCTCATTGCTCTAGGGAGGCTTAAGACGGCAGGCATGATGCTACTGTGCAAAACAGAGTATTCTCATCTATTTGTTTGCTCTCGTAAAGCATGAGTTTAAAGGCTGGATCTGAGTCAGAAACATCACTGATGGCACAGGGAAGGACATTCTTGTTTTAGTTGTAACCAGCTTCAGGGGACACTGGGTCTGTTCTCAATGGCTGTCCATTGGGTAGCTGTGTTTTTGTAAAAGACTATCTGTATGTGAAATAAATATAAAACATCGTCATGGATTAGTAGATTACAGTTTATTTGAAGGCAGTGGGTATCACTTCATCTTTCTATCCTCAGTGTCTAGCAGCAGGCCTGCCATAACGGTAAGCCCTAAATGTCTGTTAGTTTCATATATTCATTTGATCATTCATTCACAGCCAGCCACTAGGCTAGGTGTTAGAGATACGATGGTAAAGAAGGTAGACCCGGCCTCTGTCCTCATGGAGTGTATGGTCTAAATAGGGGATGCAGACAAGTTTACTGGTAATTATTATTCTGGGTTCTATTATAGGGCAAGTACAGAGTCATATGAAAACATGTAACTGAGAAATGGCAGGAGGGCTTCCTGGAAGAAGTGACCTATAAGATGGGGAACAAGTGGGGTGAGTAAAAAGTGGTGCAGGTGAGGGAACCAAGAAGAGAGTTTTCTGGATAGAGACACGGTGTATGCAAAGGTGTATGCAAAGGTGAGAGAGAGCAGGGAACATTTTCTAACTGGCATCAGTTCAAGAATTGAGTCTAGAGTCTGAAAACCTTGTAGGGATTTTAGGGAACACTGAAAATGTCTTAGGGATTTCATTTGTTGGTGCTGTTTACATTGCATGTAAAGATTCTGATCATTTGCTAGGGTGATGACTGGATTCTGCTCTGAGTTGGCTGTCTTTGCAGGTCCAGGCTTCCTGATTTACCCTTCCTCCCACCTGTGGAGCCAGGCCATTCAGGAAAACTAGCTTGGATCAAGGAAGAGGCTTGTTGAACTCTTCACCAGCAAAGAGCCTTCTTGGAACCAAAGTGACAACTCTATTACAGTGTGGTTTGGGGAAAGATTGTGTACAAGATGGTTGTCCAAAGGCACAAATAAAACTTTTGTGTTGATGACACTGGCCCCCGATCTGCACAGATGGTTAGCTGTGTACTCTGTTTCCAGACCTGGCACATAGGCCCTGACGATGACTCTGTGACCTTGGGCAGGTTAGTTAGGTTTTGGCATCTCACCTTTTATAGTTACAACATGGGACAAGTCCAGGAACATCCTGAGAATGTTGTGTAGAGAAATGAGATAGTGTCTGTGAAAACACTGGCTTTTGGAGGAAATGTTCAAACATCCAGGATGCTGATTGTTAAAGACTTTTCGTCGTTGATGTGGCGATGGCCAGGGCTCGCTTGCTCTCTCTCCCTCTCTCTTTCTCTCTCTCTGTCTCTCTGCGTGTGTTTAATGATTAGCTATTCAGCCTAGCATCTGCATGTAGTTTATTTCCATAAAAATACTTTCTACTTTTTAGATAGACTGTCTTCTCTTTTATATAGATAATAGTATGTTCAGAGACTCCAAGTTAATAAAACTTCCGAATAGAATGAGAAGAGGCCCAACACAACTTTTTCTTTTTCAGTTAATTTTTAACATGCTTGGTAAGGCTGCACATTGTCAGCTAAAAGTCTGTGTGGCAAGTGTCTACTGTCTCAAAAACTCTCTGAACCCCTCACCTTGCATTTTGAAATGCGTTTTCTTATAAGAATTACGATTCCTCTGCGCCCCTGTTCTTTCTGCATCAGGCAGGGCCCCCTTTGAAGAGCTCGGGTCTTGTTTAAACTTGAAGGCTGAATTACTTCTATCCTGATGGATTCGTTGTCTGCTCAAGCTTCCTCATGCTATAGCTGACCTACAGGAAAAAAAAAAAGATTTTTTTCCTCTTTTGTGGTGCCTTTTCTGACCCTAAGAAATAACTGAAGTTCAGACTGAAGTTACCTGTAGGGGGTTGGGCTTTTCTGATCGTGGAGGGTGTTTCTCAGGCTGACTCACACGTACGCCTTCCAGACAAGACAGTCTTTTCATGAGGTTTCTCTTTTTGTAAGTCTGCTTTCCTTCCGTTTTCTCTCCACCGTTTTGAAGAATGGCGTGGAAGGTAGAAAAATTAACTTACACGTTAAAACGTGACCCATGGGTTTAATGCAAGAAAGATGGAAACTGCTCATTCTAAGTGGCTGATGCCTAATGCAGACTACAGTTCTTGGCTAAGAGAAGAGTTCACTTCGGCTTCTTTTTTTGAAAATCCTGAAGTCCAATGTGTAGATTCCTAGAGGGAAGCTAAGTGCCTTTAATCAATCTTTGGAGGAAGCATATTCAAACCAACTTTCCTATAGAAAGACATTTGGTTTGTGTCTGATTTTGAAAAATTACACACAGTGAAGCAATACATGTGAATATTCTATAATATCGGTCCATAGAGTCAGGTCAAAGGGTTCTAAATGTTTACATTTTGGTAGATAATGTGAAGTTGTCCCTAAAACGTCTGTGCTGAATTATGCTCCTGTTCCCCCGCATCCTTGCTGACAGATGACATTATCAATTTTTTACATTTTTACCAGTTTGGTGGAGGAACAATGGCATTTTCTTTTCATTTAAATTTTTCTAGTTTCTAGTGAGGCTGAGCATCCTTTCAGGTATTTATCAGCCATTTATGTTTTTTTCTCTGTGATGTATCTATTTCTATTTGTATTTTTAAAATTGGCTTGTTTGATATGTACTGCATTGTCATCATCATGATTTTATTTTGTTTTTAGCATATACTCAATTCCTGTTAGCTATTCACTGGAAATAAACATTGAAGGAGGAATGAAAAACAATGCAGGCTGGGCACGGTGGCTCAACCTGTAATCCCAGCACTTTGGGAGGCTGAGGCGAGAGAACTGCCTGAGCCCAGGGTTGGAGACCAGCCTGGGCAACTTGCTGAGACGTTGTCTCTACAATAAATCACAAAAAATAGCCGGGCGTGGTGGTGTGCGACTGTAGTTCCAGCTACTGAAAGGCTGAGGTGGAACGATCACCTAAACCCAGCAGGTGGAGGCTGCAGTGGCAGTGAGCGTGCCACTGCACTCCAGCCTGGGCGACAGAGTGAGACTCCAACTCAAAAAAAAAAAAAAAAAAAGAAAAAAAATGCAGTACATTAGGAAGATCATGGCATTGGGAAGTAGAAAGAAGGTCTTGGAGATAATTTTGTCCAAATGCCATATTTTATAGATGAGAAAACTAAGGCTTTGAGAGGCAAAAGGTGTCTCATAGCTGACTAGTTCTAAATATTGATTCTAGTTCAAGTATTTTTTTTTTCTCGCCTGCTGCTTCCTGTGGAACAGTGCTTATGAAGAGTGTCCCTTGTTATGTTTTTTAGGGTACTGTGTCTTTCCGTACGTCTTTATTAATGTAACAGCAGGCAAGTGCACATCTGTTTGTAAGGGGGGCGGGAAAGCTTTCTCAGACATGTGGGAATGACTCTCAAGAGCTGTCACCAGGCATAAAGTAAAACCATGATTTTTAGATGTATCAAGTGGGTGAACATGAGTAGGTTTTGTGGGAATAAGGCTATCATATGCTGATGAAAGAGACTCTTTTTTATTTCATTTATTTGTTTTGTTATTATTATTGTTATTTTTTTCTTAATTTTATAAAGACAGAGTCTCACTATGTTCCCCAGGCTGGTCTCAAACTCCTGGCCTCAAGCAATCCTCTCACCTTGGCCTCCCAAAGTGGTAGGATTACAGGTGTGAGCCACTGTATCAGGCTGGGATTCTTATTTTTAAAAGGGATTTCTAATGGGTCCACTGCCCACATGTGAAGCTTCTAGCGACTGTACGTTTTCTATTTTCTAGTCCTTTCAGAATCTATAGCAAAGTGCTACTAGAAATCATCTAATTCAGAAGACCCTTCCTGTAGTACTTAAACAAACAAACAAACAAAAAACGACTCCATGTGTTCTAGAAGTGTAGTTTCAGATATGCAAAGTATTTGGCTTGCAAAGAAGACAGTGTGTGAACTTTCTTTTAAGGGAAAAAATTATAAATGACTGGGTAAAGAGGTGGTCTTCAAGTCAGGTTAGAGACCAAAGCAGGGAGCTTCTAGATTCAGGAGATCTCCAGCCCTGGGAAACCAGGGTGACTTGCTGAAGGCAAAGAGATGGCTGCAGTGTCTTATGCTGTATGGGTGGGGGGATCAGAGGTGGATGAGTTGTCTCAGCACTTATGCACTCTCACAGGGAAGGAGGTAGCATGGGCAAGACCAGGCATGTCCCTGGGCCTGTTGGCCGTACTGACCAGTGTGGCCTGAGGCTGGGCTTCCTGCACACAGTGGACAGGAATTTGGGAAAGTGAAACAGAGTTATCACCTAAATACATGTCTGTAATGCTGAGACTGGAGATTTCCTTGTATTCTCAGCAGTGTTTACATTTACAGTTTTTCTTCCCTGCGTCAAGTCGCCACTAGAACTATCCCAGAGTCATGCATTTTACTGGGAATGACCAACCATCAGGGTAAAACCAGGATGTTCCCAGGAAAACCAGGATAGATGGTCACCTTGTGTGGGTAATCAAGCTCTTTTAGATGATTTCTGTAATCAAAAGTCAACATCATTGGTCAGAGTCAGAGTCAAAAGCTCAACAGGCAAGAATGAGCAAACAGGGCACTTCGCTTTGAAATAAAAGATGAGGCCAGGCGCGGTGGCTCAAACCTGTAATCCCAGCGCTTTGGGAGGCCGAGGCGAGAGGACTGCCTGTGCCTGCAGGTTTGAGACCAGCCTGGGCAACTTGGGAAGACCTCGTCTCTATAATATAGCAAAAATTTAGCAGGGTGTGGTAGCACACCTGTAGTTCTGACTACTTGGAAGGCTGAGGCGGAAGGATTGCCTGAGCCCAGCAGGTCGACACTGGGGTGGCTGTGAGTGTGCCACTGCACTCCAGCCTGGGCGATGGAGTGAGACTCCAACTAAAAGAAAAGAAAAGAAAAGAAAAAGAAATAAAAGATGAACATTGAAGTACAAGCTCACTCAGAGTAACACATCCCCTTCCCCCACACTAAATTAAAAAAAAAAAAACAACTCATACATAACTAAACTGCCACTTTATCTTTTTTCACAGTCTTAGTTTAAAAAAATTGTCAGCTGATGGGACAGACGGAGACTTTTTTGGGAGTACCACTGTCCCATGCTTGGGGCATCATTGTCTACTCTGGCTGTGTATTACAACTACGTGGAGAGTTTTTCAAAAAAAGGTGGCTAGACATGGTGGCTCATACCTGTAATCTCAGTATTCTGGGAGGCTGAGGTGGGAGGATCACTTGAGCCCAGGAGTTCGAAACCAGCCTGGGAAAATAGCGAGAACTTGTCTCTGCAAAAAATAAAAAAATTAGGCAGGATGGGGCCTGTAGTCTCAGCTACTCAGAAGCCCGAAGTGGAAGGATTACCTGAGCCCAGGAAGTTGAAGCTGTGGTAAGCTGTGATTGTGCCATTCACCCCAGCCAGGCAGAGTGAGACCCTCATCTCAAAAAATAAAAAAAGGTGGACAACCAGGTCCTACTCTCAACCAAGTAAATCAGAATTCCCAAGTAAAGTGTTATTTCCAAGAAGGGGATGCTAAAAGATTCAGAGGTGACTGAACTGTGCAGGTTGAGAGGTACTGATCCGGGCAGGAATGGGATCCCAGAAACCAAAGTCCAATAAAGCAGGGTGGCCACACATGCTGACTTAAGCTTGTTGCCTAACATAGTTTTGAACAGTGTTTGTTTTTACTGCTAAGACTCTCCAAATTTGGGTAATGTATTATATGATTACCCAACACATAAAACTCCCTGTTATAAATTTTTTGCTTAAGAAAAACACAAAACTGAAATACAACTTTCAGTAAAGCACATCAATCTCAAGTGTATACTTGATGGAGTTTAACATGTGTGTGAATCCAAGTAACCAGAAAGCATAAAACATTTCTAGCGCCCCTGAGAACCCTCATGCCTCTTTCTGGTAAGCAGACCCTCCTTCACCATGAATGTGCTAATTTTGGCTTCATATGAATAAAATATGTACACTTTTGTGTTTGACTTCTGACACTTAGCATTATGTCTGAGAAATTCATCTCTGTTGCAGCATGTATCCAAAGTCTGACCTTTTTAAAAGTTGCTGTATAGTATCCCATACGATCATTTATTTACACATCTGCTATTGATGGACAGGATTTTGGCAATTAGAAATAAAACTATTCTAAACATTCTTGTACCTTTCTTTTGGTGCACATTCTGGTAGCTGTTTAAGTCTTTAGCTCTTAGCAATTGAGAGCCTAGTATGTCTAGCATCCATAGTCAGGCATGTTGGCTGGACACCTTCAAGCTCTGGAGAGTCAGATGGGCCTAGAAAAATCTGCTTTTGGCTGTAGGCGCTAGAGAGGACCAGCATTCCATTTAGTGATGCCTGGAGGGCCTAAGGGTGTCAGATATTCCAGGTAGCGTGTGGGTGGATTCCAGTTAACTTGGTACTGGGGTGGGAACATTCTGGAGGAGTTTGAGGTGATGCTTCAGAATCATTGGTGGGAAGATTTTCAACCTTTTAGTATGTGAAATTGCAAATTGCAAACATACACGACAGTGAAGTAGAGTGAACAGCATAAGACGCCTTAACGTTTGCATCACAGTTTCAACAATTGTCAAATGTGGACAATCTTTTTTTCATCTATACTCCTGCTTTCCCCCCACTCCCTGATTATTTTTGAAGCAGGTTTCAGACATTGTATTTTTTCATCCATAAAGATTTCAGTATCTCCTAAAGATAGGATCTCAAATCCCCCCCAGTTTTTATTATCATGCCTAATGATAAAAATCATTTGCAGTAATTATTTATTATAATTCGCTATCCAGACATTTCTCAATTATAAGATGATGATGTTGATGGTGAAGATGATGATGTTGATCAATTGTAAGACAGTTTGCTTGCTTGAATTAGAGTCAAAATAAAGTTTAAATAGTGGGATTGGTTGATATGTTCAAGTCCTAAACTATAGTTTCCCTTCACCCCCCCCCATTTTTGTTGTTTTTGAAGGAACTAAGTCATTTTTCCTGTGGAGCTTCCCAAGTCTTACTTTTGTTGATTCTGTCCCCAAGGTGTTGTTCTCTTGCTCTGCCACCTGTGTTTCTGAGCCTTTAGGGTGGTGATGTGATTTGATCAGACCTGAGTTTGATTTACTTTGAACCCCACATCCCCTTGGATGCCGTCTTGCCATCTCTCTGACCTCACCCCCACCCCCCTCCCTCTGCTTAGCCTCTCTGGCTTGGAACACTCTAGGCCTGCTTCCTCTATCAATCTGCTGCATGGCTGTGTCTTTCTGTTTCTCACTTTCAAGTTTTGGCTCAAGTTTCTCTTCTTGCCAGGTCCTGCCATGGCCAGCTATTGAATACCCGTCACCCACAGCAGCATTTCTGATCCCAAAGCAGTGCCTGGCCCAAAGTAAGTGCTCACTAAGTGTGCATAAGGTGATTGAGGAAGGCGAGAACCCCTCATCCAACTTTTACTTGGCCTGTGATGGCAATGACAATGGCAAGCATTTACTGAATGCCCACTCTGCTCCAGGCATGCCACGTACTACAGGCTTAGCTCATTTCACCATGGCAACAACACAGGGTGGAGCTTGTTCTTATTGTCTCCTACAGACAAGTGTGGTAGCATGAGCTGTGCCACCCTGCGTCTCCCGCAGTTAGCCCTGTGTTCAGTGCCATGCACATCCTGGGCTGTCTCCTTCGACGACTGATCCAGGCCTGGCCATCCTGGCCAACAGGGCTGACTCTGAGGGCCTGAGCACACTCTGCATTCCCACTGGCTGAGGCTTGGTCAGGCTTGAGTTGCAGATCAGCCTCTGTTTCTCCACCTTTCTTCTGCAGGTGCTGATTTCTAATAAAACTGCATCTCAGTGTCTTCCTCCTGGAATCCCCACCTTGTGATACCCAGGAAACGAAAGTTTAGAGAGTTAGTTCCCTCTAAGTAGGTGGCAAAGCAGGGACTTTACTGACTTGTGGTCTCTTTGATGTGATGTGCTATTTCTAGAAGCATCACGCCTCCCCAAACCCTGAGTGTGGGGAGGGACCACCAGAACTGTGGTTCAGTGCGATTCTGGGTTTGAGCTGTTCTTGTGATACAGGCTGTCAACTTTTAACATGTTCTTAGAGGAAACTGGATTCTTAGTCACAAATGGCTGACTTAACATTGCACGGCAGGACAAGAAGTTACAGATTTTGTCCCATAACCAGGAAAATGTGAAGAGAGGAGCTCAGAAGTGCGATGCCTTGAAGGAGGAGCAGGGGTGGGAAGGGGTCGGGCTGAGATGAGGAGTGGTAGGCTGGAGGACCAGTAGGAAGGGGCCCCTCTGTGGGTAGCCTGGAAAGCTTGCAGAAGACTCAATCTGTCCGGTAGCCTGGAGCCTCTGAGCTTCTAAGGAGGGCGTGCTCTGATGGAAAGGATGTCTTAGCAAGATAAGCAGGCACACAGAGTGGGCTGGTGGAGGGGAGGACTGCGATAGGGAGACAAGTTAGGCCAGGAAAATAGGGGAGTGGTAATGTGGGCTTGGACTGAGCTAGAGGTGTCAGAAATGGAGAAACAGGAACAAAGCAAAGAGACATCATCTGGCCAGGCGCGATGGCTCATGCCTGTAATGCCAACACTTTGGGAGGCCGAGGCGGGACAATTGCTTGAGCACAGGAGCTTGAGACCAGCTTGTGCAACACAAAGAGACCTCGTCTCTTCAAAAAATCAAAAAATTAGATGGGTGTGGTGACATGCACCTGTTGTTCCAGCTATTCCAGAGGCTGAGGAGGAAGAATTGCCTGAACCCAGGAAGGCTGTGGTGAGACATGATTGTGCCATTGCACTTCAACCTGAGTGACAGAGTGAGACCTGGACTCAGACAGACAAACAAACAAACAAACAAACAAAAAACCCTTCCAAGAAACTGACATAATCAAATAAAAAACAACAGGGCCCTGGAGCAAGGGACAAAGAAGGAAGAAGTCAATTAAAGATGAATTCCATGCCATTAAACTTGAACACATGTTTAATTTTACTAGTAATGTAAGAAATGTAAATAAGCACAACCATTAGATTCCATCTTTACCTATCAGAGTAACATTTTTGTTTCAATGAGGGTGCCTGAGCTTTTCCAAGGTTTGAGGAAATGGGCATTCTCATACTGCCCAGCAAGATAACTGTACCCTTAACAACTATTTCCCAATTCTCATGTGAGATGTTAAGAATGGTGGTCTTTGATGTCTTAAAGTGTTATGTGAGCCGGGTTCGGTGGCTCAGCCTGTAATCCCGCGCGTTGGGAGGCTGAGGTGAGTGGATTGCCTGAGCCCGTGGGTTCGAGACCCGCCTGGGCAACTTGGCGAGACCTCATCTCTACAATAAATAAACAATTAGCCAGGTGTGGTAGCGCGTGCCTGTAGTTCCAGCTACTTGGAAGGCTGAGGCGGAAGGATCGCTGGAGCCCAGCAGGTCGAGGCTGCGGTGGCCGGGAGTGTGCCACTGCACTCCAGTCTGGACGACAGAGTGAGACTCCAACTCAAAAAAAAAAAAAAAGTGATATGTGAAGGGGATGGGGAAAAGAGATAAAAAGGATCAAACACATTTCATAAGGCAGGGGTCCCTGTGAGTCCCTGCTTCCATCACCTGGAACTTTTGGTGGCTTCAAGACCATAAACATCTCCTCTGTGTCCCCTTAACATTGGTTCCTTCCCTCCCTCCCTCCCATCCTTTTACAGACATCATTCAGTATTTGGTTTATTTTGTTGTCTCCCTTTCTAGACTTTGGGCTCTCCAAGGTCAAGGGATGTGTCTCCAGCTCCTGGCATGGAGTTGGCATTGATGACAAATTTGATGAGTGAATGGTGGGAGGATAAGTAGTGGGCAACAACGTGTTTTCAAGTCTGGCCTCTAGAAGTCAACAACATTAGCAGGCTATAGGTGTGAGTGTGTGAGGGTACAACACAGGGTGGTGACTGTCCAACAGCCTTATCCAGTTTTAGCAAGAGCCCTTAGAGCAATGAGTTTCTGATTTCTTTGTTCAGCTCCAGGGTCCAGCCCCGGGACTTTTCTCTCTGTTTCCTTAAGAAGTATGTGATTTTCAGGGTCCTGTCTGTCTTCTGCTTGGGTCCAGGTGGAATTCCCTTCCAGGTCATGTGCCACTGAAGGTAAAAGATTCCTTCAGAGTCTGAGTTTTCCCAGGTATGACAGAACTGACCCTGTTTCTTTGGACTCCCTTGGCTTATTTGGGTTCTCCTTTGACCTATTTTTCTCATGGACACTGGAGCACACCTTGAAGAACCTCCCTTTATTTACCCGGTAGCAGTGAACTCTAGAATAAACCACCTTCCACCCGAGTTCTCCAGTAGGCGTTGAACATAGACAGTCTGAAAGCTGTGGCGCAGCTGCCTCTGAGAGGCAGTGGGAGGGACTTTTTCCCTACAGAGAGAGTAGATGTCATATTGCTGCAGAAATGGAGGCTGTGGGCAGAGCCATTTGCTTGTGGAACTGGGAGGTAAAGAAAGCAAGGCAGGATGATAAGTGGAAGGAAGACGAGATCCAGTGGATGTTTCACATCCACGTAGAGAGCTTTGTCCATGTGGGAGATTAAAAATCCATCTTAGGATTTTTTTTGAGTAAGGGTCTCACTCTGTCACCCATACTGGAGTGCAATGTCACAACCATGGCTCACCACAGCTTCCAACTACTGGGTTCAAGCAATCCTCCCGCCTCAGCCTTCTGAGTGGCTGAGACTACAGGTGTGCACCACCAAGCCTAGCTACTTTTTTATTGTTTGTAGAGACAAGGTCTTGCTCAACTGTCCAGGCTGGTAGGATTTTTATTGCACTCAGGAGATGAGGCAAATAGTGTGGCAGGAGCACCCCCAGGAAAATAATAAAATCCAGGTATGGAACCAGAGTGTGGTTGGCTCATGAGGGTTCTCACCCTGGACTTACACTAGAAGTTTCTGGAAAAATATACTACTGTTGAACCCTTTTCTTTCCTTTTTTTTTTTTTGAGTTGGGGTCTTACTCTGTCACCCAGGCTGGAGTGCAGTGGCACACTCATGGCTATCACAGCCATGGCCTGCTGGGCTCAGGTGATCCTTCCGCCTCAACCTTCAAGTAGCTGGAACTACAAGCGCACATCACCACACCTGGCTAATTGATTTATTGTAGAGATAAGGTCTTGCCATATTGCCCAAGCTGGTCTCCAACCTGGGCTCAGGCAACCCTCTCACCTCTGCCTCCCAAAGTGCTGGGATTACAGGCGTGAGCCACCACACCCGGCTGTTGGGCCATTTTCTAAAATATCTTAATTTAATTGACCTGGATTCTGGCCCAAGTATTGGTCCAGGTGATTCTCATGTGCCAGCTGGTTAAGAATGACCATGTTAGATTTCAGAGAGGATAGAATTTCTCCTGGAAGCGGGAAAGAGTGTTGAGAGGAAGAGAGGGATGCTGGAGAAACTTGGAGAGAGGTAATACAGCTTCCGTTCTCCTTTTTTTTTTTTTTTTTTTGTTGAGTGGGAGTCTCACGGTGTCGCCCAGACTGGAGTGCAGTGGCCGCTCCCGGCCACCGCAGCCTCGACCTGCTGGGCTCAGGCGATCCTTCCGCCTCCGCCTTCTGAGTAGCTGGAACTACAGGCGCGCGCTACCACGCCTGGCTAATTTTTTTTTTATTTATTGTAGAGATGAGGTCTCGTCAAGTTGCCCAGGCGGGTCTCCAACCCGCAGGCTCAGGCAATCCACTCACCTCAACCTCCCAAGGCGCGGGATTACAGGCTGAGCCACCAAGCCCGGCTTCTCCTAGTTCTTTAAGTCAGCGTTCCTCAGACTTTAAGTGCAAGTGCACCCCAGGGGGTCTCGTTAAAATACAGATTTTGATTTAGGAGATCTGGGTGTGGCCTGAGATTCTGCATGTCTAACAAGCTCCCAGGGGATTCCACGGCTGCTGGCCCCTGGGCCATACTTTGGGTAGCAAGGCTTCAAGTTTACAAAGGGCTTTTGTGTCAACCATCCTATTTTGCACATGCCTTAACATATGGCCCATATGAGGTAGGTCTCACCTCCCTGGTTCTAGAGATGATGGAGACTCAGAGAAGGGAAGGGGAGCTGAATGTGGTCCTGGGAAGAAGCGATGTATGGCAATTCTTTCAGTCCTGGTCAGATACCTGACACCTGCTGCCCATTTGACCAGTTGTCCTTGGCTTATACACCAGTAAGTGGGGCACAGGGCTTCTGACTCCTAACCCAGAAGCTGGCTTTTTGTACCCTAGCAGTCTTCTCCAGGACACGAGAGGACTTTGTTATCTCTGAAATGAAGAGGGTGGAGGAGTGAGTAATTAGGGAGAAAGAAGACCATCCTAGTGGTGCCGTTACGGGAAGTCAGCCTGGGGACGGGAAAAAGAGGCAGACCCGTGGTCACAGCCAGCTTGTGTTAGTCTTCCTAAGTCTGAAGTGGACCAGATCCTTGTTCCCTGAAGGGGATCTTTCCGCCGAGCCCTGAGTGAACGTCAAGGGGGCACAGGGGTAGACATTGTGCAGTCAGGGAGATGACGAGATTCATAACGTAGGACAGTGGCTGTCAAACTTGAGTGTGTATCAGTACCATCTAAGGGCATGTTAAACCTGGAGAGCTGGGCCCCACCCCCAGAATTCCTGATTCAGGAGATCTGTGGTGGGGAGGAGAATCTGCACCACTAACAAGTTCCCAGGTGATGCTGCTACTGCTGGCCGGGGGGCTGCAATTTGAGGACTAGTGGTTTTGTATCTGGCCACAGACCCCCCAAGAGGAAAATGAGGTCGGTGGAGCCAGCATGTGCTGTTGATCTCCGTGCCTTTGAGTGATGAAGTTCGGGGTGTGAAAGCTTAAAAGAAGGGAAAGGTGACAATTTGATAGGACTCAAAGTGGTACCTGTTCATGAGGTTTGCCACCTGTGGAACCCATGGTGGGTGGAGGATGCTTCCAGCTCTCTGAGTGATGCTGATGACCCCAGTGAAACTAGACTTTGCTGGGGAGAGTTCAGCTGCTGCAAAGTTGAAAAAAAAGAGGGATATGGTAAGAACAAGGTCTGGGAGTTTGCCCCGATGGAGCATAGGGGCTTGAATACAACAGGATGGATTGCAGGGTGGGTGCCCAGAGAGGGTCTCGGTGCAGGAGGAGGGTGGGAAGAACCCTTGGGCAGTGAGACGGCAGCGTGGATAAACCCAGGCACCGCAAGGTAGATCGTGATTTATTGCAAATGTAATTCTACCTTCCACCTTCAGGCAACGGCTGGTCTTTCAGCGGTTCCTCCCAGCATCCCTGCGAGTATGTGGGGCCAGGTGCTATCACTTTCAGCTTAAGGATGAGGAAATGAACATAAAGAAAATTGTACAGTAAGTCTGAAGGGGCCGGGGCAGCTGTAAAGCTCACTTCCCCCTGTTCTGGGAGGTGGGAGGGCCACAGTCTGCCATGCTCAGTGGACATGGGGTGGGGTAGCCAGACCACGGCTCAGGGATGGGCTCTGGTCCAGAAGAGGACCTTGCTGCATTAGTCTGGCTACTTCAGGTGGTAGAGAGCAGAGGACAAGGCGGGTTGCCACAGGCGAGGGAGCTGGATGCCCAGGAAGGAAGGTAGGCAGGTACCTCGTGGGAATCTGTTCTAGTGACTCTCCCTGGACAGTGGGCTGAGGCTGGGGCTCCTCTCTCCATTCATTTCCCTCCATCATGGTAAGTCAGAGCTCTCTCCATTGTTCCTACACTCCTGCTGCTTCCAACTTGCTCTTCTCCTTCCTGAGTCAGCTGCTGCCCCATGGCTTCTGTGCACTGCATGTCTGCATCCTCTCCATGACCTCTCTTTATGCACATTGCACTTAAAGCGTTTTTTTTTTTGAGTCAGGTTTCACTGTTGCCCAGGCTGGAGTACAGTGGCATGATCATGGTTCACCGCAGCCTCGACCTTTTGGCCCAGGTGATCCTTTCAACTCAGCCTCCCAAGAATCTGGGACTATAGGTGTGAGCCACTCTGCCTGGCTAATTTTATTTTTTGTAGAGACGAGGTCTTGCCATGTTACCCAGGCTGGTCTTGAACTCCTGGGCTCAAGTGATCTTCCTGCCTCGTTATCCCAAAGTGCTGGGATTACAGGCATGAGCCACTATGCTCAGCCTTGTATTTAAAACTCTAATGAATAAAGGCCTCGTTTGAGGATGAGCATGGGGGTGGGGTCACCATACCCATCTCCTGCTGGTCTACAGGTGGCTACTTTTGGGTAATGTCTGTTCCTGGTCCAATAAGCAGAGGCCACGGTACAGGGGAACACAATTCGGAGCAGGTGTCTGGAGCTGCCTATGGCTCTGTTCAGTGGGGGCTGCGGGCGTGCAGACCCCTAGAGTGGTGTGCCTCATACCGTTGAAAAAGCAAAGCGGGGCCCCTGTCTACGGGAAAGTCTAGAAGGACTGGGATACTGAGCAGATTTCCAGACAAAGGGAACGAGACAAAATCTCATTTTCCAGAACTGAAGTGTAGGGTAGGGGTGTGGGGCCTGGAGCAGCAGGCAAGATCGCAGCTGGGTGAAATAACAGAGCTGGATGAGGTGCTGAGTGTTATCCCCTCCTGCCTGCCTTCGATCCTGCCTTCTCAGATGCGAACGCCGGCCTGGGCTTGCAGGGAGAGCCCAGCTCCCTCATGCGGGCTCAGCTGAGTGTAGGAGGGCTGGGGACAGTGACAGGCTGCCCAGAGCCACAGCAGACAAGTGCAGACTGACTCACATGCAGCAAACCAGGAAAACACCATGTCTACATGGAAGAGGGGCTGCCGGGACCCATTTTCCAATGAAGAGGATTCCCTTCTTAGCTGTCAGTTCCTAAGTGCTAGTGAGAGCCCTGAATCTGAATCTGTGAGCACACTCCCAAAGCCACCTCTAAGGAGGTTTCTACCCAGGGGTTTAACTAGGTTAAATGGTCAGAACCACAGCTTCATGTAAGGAAAGGGTGGGGAAGGGGTGGTGAGTCCCCTGAGAATATTCCGGAAAAGGCTGAAGCATCACTGACCAACCCTCTTACTGAAAGGTGCAAGCATTTGGTCGTGGCAGGGGTAGGGGATGGACCACATGGTCTTTAGGACCCTCCCAGCTCTGACATGTATCATAGTTTGCTAAGTCTCAGGTTCTGCCTCTGCTCCACCTACTGTTCACAAGGCTGCCTCCATCCCTCATGCAAGGAGCAAAAGGAACCTTGAAGAGACAGTTCTGTTGAGTTCCCTGCTGTAGGTAAGAGAACTCAGTCAGGATGTGTAATTATTTGAGTGTAACATAATAATTGGTCCAATTATAAAAGTTTATTCTTTTGCATGTGAATATCCAGTTTTCCCGGGACCATTTATTGAAGAGACTATCTTTTCTCCATTGTGTATTCTTGGTGGCCTTGTCAAAGATTAGTTAAACGCAGATGCATGGGTTGATTTGTGGGCTTTCTATTTTGTTTCATTGGACCATGTGTTGTGTCTGTTTTTATGCCAGTACCAAACCGTTTTGATTATTATGGCTATACCATATAGTTTGAAATCAGGAAGCGTGATGCCTCTAGCTTTGTTTTTTTCTCAAGATTGCTCTGGCTGTTTGGGGACTTTTTAGTGGAATCTAAAAAAGTCAAACTTACAGAAGGGGAGTAGAAGGGTAGTTACCAGAGCCAGGGGAGTGGGGGCAGGAAATGGGGAGTTATTGGTCAAAGGTTACAAACTTTGAGTTATAAGATGAATAAGTGTTGGAGACCTAATGTACAGCATAGTGACTATAGTTAATACTGCTGTGTTGCATACTTGAATTTACTGAGAGTAGATCTTAAGTTTTCTCATAGCAAAATGATAACCATGCGAGCTGATGTGTTAATTAACTTGATTGTGGTAATCATTTTGCAGTGAATACGTATATCACAGCACTGCGTTATATACCTTACATGTATACACTTTTTTAGTACTTTTCAGTTGGAGTCTCACTCTGTTGCCCAGGTTGGAGTGCAGTGGCGTGCTGCTCACAGTCACTGCAGCCTGGACCTGCTGGGCTCAGGCAATCCTTCTGCCTCAGCCTTCCAAGTAGCTGGAACTACAGGCATGTGCTGCCATGCCTGGCTAATTTTTTGATTTATTATAGAGATGAGGTCTCACCATGTTGCCCAGGCTGGTCTCGAACCCACAGGCTCCCAAAGTACTGGGATTACAGGTGTGAGCCTGGCCTGTATATACACTTTTTATTTGTCAATTATATTTGCTGAAATAAAGTTGTAAAAAAAATTCAAAACAAGCACAAAGGGAATATACTGTATATGACTGTTTCTTATAAAGCCTCTCACACCAAAGCTGACTGAAGTTGAAGCAAATGTATTTTTTTTTTTTTGAGTTGGAGTCTCACTCTGTCACTCAGACTAGAGTGCAGTGGCCGCTCCCAGCCACTGCAGCCTCGACCTGCTGGGCTCGGTGATCTTTCTGCCTCAGACTTCCAAGTAGCTGGAACTACAGGCATGCACTACCACGCCCGGCTAATTTTTGATTTATTGTAGAGATGAGGTCTCGCCAAGTTGCCCAGGCGGGTCTCGAACCCGCGGGCTCAGGCAATCTACTCACCTCGGCCTCCCAAAGCTCTGGGATTACAGGATGAGGCTGAGCCACCAAGCCCGGCCCAAATGTATTCTTTTAAACTCCTGGTCCTTGATGGGCACCGCTATCACATCAGATCATTTCCTGCCTTGGGCTGTAGGTATGGTGTACTTGTCTGTCTTCCCCGGCTAGACTGTGAGTTATTTGAGCAGAGTCCACCTTTTTAAATAATGACTTCATTTTGCATTTGTATATACCTTTCTTTGTAGAGACTGCCTTCTTCAGGCATCCTATCATTTGACCTTACACTTGGTGAGAGAGGTCAAGTGGGCATTAGGATTATATACTTGTTTGATAGTGAGGATTAAATACCTTTCCTGAGGTGATATGGGATAGTGGTTTCGAGTGTTATAGACCAGCTTTGAACCCTGGTCCTGCTCACTACTCTGTAGCCTTAAGCAGGCTACTTGACCGCTCCAAGTTTTTTTTAAAAAAATCTACAAAAAGGAGATAACACCTTCTAACATTTTTGTGAGGCTTGAGATACCAAGTGTGAATGTGTGTGTATATATACCTACATACTATATACACATACACAACTTTTAGCACAGTACCTTTTACATTCGAATTGCCCAATAAATGTTAGTATTATTGCTTTAGGCATAAAGCCCGAATCTTACTCCTCTAATATTATTATTCTTTATTGAGCAATTATTATACACTATGCTTGTGCTGTGTTCTTTGTCCCAGTTTATCTTCACCAAACCCTGGAAGGTTTTCTTTTCTTTTTTTTCCATTTTATAGGTGAGGAAACTGAGACTCAGAGAGGTTAAGTTCCTTTACTGTGGTCATCCTGCTGTTAAGTGATGCAGCAATATTTAAAACCTAAGTCTTGCTAACATTAATGTTTATGCTTGTTACCATCATGCTAAGCTGCCCCCTCTTCCTAAGTTTTTCATTCATCTACTCCCCTTGGGGCCCAAACTTAGTTCTGGATTCAAAGACAGGCAAGAACAACCTCTCTGTCTCTGCCCAAGTGGCTTTCAGCTTGGTTTACTTCCAAGCCACCCAAGAAAGCAACAGAAACACGAATTATGGCTACAAAACAGCGAGTGGACAAACTCCCAGGACCGTCCTCATTCCATGTGAAGGAATGCCCTGATACCTGTGGCCAGTGCAGCCCTTGGCAGATAGGGAGTTTCCCAGATGAGCAGCTGGCACGGCTAGGGGCTGGGCCATGTCTGCATGCTTGGTCTGACCACCTCTTTGGGAAGTAAGTTGGCTCCTAGGCTGTATTCCAAGGCTTCAACAGCCAACAGCAGGTTGCCATGGCCACCAGTCTTGCACACAGAAGATGCTCAAGAACTATGACCTGAAAGTGAGTGCGTGTGTGGTAACGGCTAGGCCTCATGTTCTGTGAGCATTATACGTAGAAAGAGTTTTGAAGACAGATTTGAAGAGATGTAAAAACAATGATAGATCCTGCCCAGAAGTGATTTCATTCAAAAGCATTTTAGTTAGAGGCCTGAAGAAAGCTAATATGAATAATATCATTAATAATATTAATAATATATTGTTAATAATATTAATGATATTGACTGCTTATTAAATACTCTGCCAGATGCACTCAGCATCTTTCCTCATTAAATCCTGCCAAAGCTATAATGATAATGGTTCTCTGTTCAAGCAGAGTATATTATAATTACTGGGGGTAATTAAAAATATGAAGGTTGCGTCAATTGCAATCTTTACCTTCACCCCCAGCAGGACTTTTGTGAAGGTGCAGGGGACAGTGCGGCCTCCCGTGCTTAGTCTCTTCTGTTGAGAACTCTGCCCTATGAAGTTACAGTTACAGTTGTATTGGGGACACTGACCCTAAGCAGTTGAAAATCCAAGTCTAACTTTCGACTCCTCCCAAACTTAACAACGGATGGTCTATTGTTGACCAGAAGCTTTACCAATAACATAAACAAATGATCACATTTTGTATGTTCTATGTTTTAGATACTGTATTCTTACATAAAATAAGCTGGCAAAAAGAAAATGTTATTAAGAAAATAATAAGGAAGAGAAGAAAATATATTTACTCTCCATGAAGTGGAAGTGGATCACCATAAACGTCTTTCTCCTTGTCTTCACGTGGAGTAGGCTGAGAAGGAGCAGAGGGAGGCAGAGGAGGGGGAGGAAGAACTGGTCTTGCTAGGTAGAAGAGGAGGAGGGCGACGGGGAGGCAGGCAAGGCAGGCACTCTCAGGGTAGCTTTTATTGAAAAAATTCACATGTAAGTGGAACCACAGAGTTCAAACTCATGTTACTCAAGGGTCAACTGTATTTCCCCCATTTAAAGTCTGAGACTTCAAGGATCAGAAACTTGCTCTTGCCTAAGAGAACATAATTAATTATATGGCAGAGTTGGGATTAAAACTCATTCTTGTTTAGCTTTTCCCATTACAACACACCTCCATATACTCTTTGGTGAACTGGAACTTAAAGAGAACTGAATTTATTTTTGACCTTAACTGCTGACTTATCGCATCACCCTCAGCAACCTTCTCAGTCTCTTGCATTTTTCTCTCTCCCCTGAAGGATCCCCACCTGTCCCATTCTCTCAAACGGAAGTGGGAGGGCTCAAAGGAGCAATAGCTCAGTGTCTTCTGAAGGTGCCTGGGGTCAAGGTTATGTTTAATATAGAGTATACTTGCTACCCTGAAAACATTTTAATTGATTGTTTGCACATGTATTTTTGGCCACAGGCAAAAATGTTGAGAGTCTGGAAATTAGCACAGGAGCAAACCAGCTATTTGGAGTATGTATTCAGAGTCCATGGCTCCAAACCTTGGGAAGAAAATATTTGAATAATTGAGTGTACTTGCTTTTGTTTTGAGATGTTTGGCATGTGAGCCAAACTCGAATCAGATTATGATCCTATTTTCTCAATGTCTGATTTTGTTGCTCACGTGTGCTTAACATGGAATCCATGCTCAAGTAGTGCTTGTTGAATTCATGTAAAATGTAGACTTGTTTGCTTACTTTTTTTTTATTGTGGTAAAATACATGCATGAATTTTACCATCTTAACCATTTTCTTACTGTACAGTTCAGTAGCATTTACATTCACACTGTTGTGCAACCATCACCACCATCCATCTCCAGAATTTTTCATCTCTCTGAACTGACACTCTGTCCCCATTAGATATTAGCTCCTCCTTTCTTTCCCCTGGTCTCTGGTAACCACTTTCTACTTTCTGTCTTTGTGCATTTGACTACTCTAGATGCCTCATATAATTAGAATCATACAGTGTTTGTCCTTTTGTGACTGGTTTCTTTCACTTAGCATGATGTCCTCAAGGCTTATCCATGTTGTCGCACGTGTCAAAATTCCCTTCCTTTTTAAGGCTGTATAATATCCCATTACATGTATATATCACCTTGTCTTTATTAATTCATCTTCCAGTGGACAGTTAGGTTGCTTCCACCCTTTAGCCGTTGTGTATTCATAGCTGCTATGAACATAGTGATACAAATATCTGTTCCATTCTCTGCTTTCAATATTGTTCACTTGTTTTTATCTCCTGTGTCACTTTTAGCGCTAGGAATTAATACTCTTTCCAGTCCTCCAGAATAGCATTTTGGAGCCCTCCTTTATTGTTTTATTTGTATTTTTGAGTTGGAGACTCACTTTGTTGCCGAAGCTGCAGTGCAGCAGCACACTCATGGCCACCCCAACGTCGACCTGCTGGACTTCAGCAATCCTTCTGCCTCAGCCTTCCAAATAGCCAGAACTACAGGTGCGCACTACCACACCTGGCTAATTTTTTTATTTTTATTTTTTTTTATTGTAGAGACGAGGTCTTGCCATGTTGCCTGGGCTGGTCTTAAACCCGCGGGCTCAGGCAATATGCCCGCCTGCCTCGGCCTCCCAAAGTGCTGGGATTACACGCTGGGCCACTGCATCTGGCCAGGGTCCCCTCCTTTAAAACTGTGTTGTAAAGCAAAGCAAAAAAATGATTGGGAAATGTTTCTGACAATAAACATATAGAAAAAGCTATTTTGCTTCCTGCTTTGAGTGTTGCTGTTAAATCGCTCGCTTGCAATTCCATTTCAAGGCACGCTGAGCAGTTGATCTTTCTGTTTACTGGCCAGTTTGTGGTTTGTAATGTGGGGAGGCTGCAGAGAGTGGAGTGAGCTGCTCCGGCACGATGCTGGGGCTCCTGCCAGCTTGCCTACTCCGCTCATGGTCTGCACATGTCCACTTGAGACGGGCACCTGCCTGGCTGCATCACTGTCACTTTCTTCTCTGTATTTCCAATTGAGCTTTCAAAGTACAGAGCAGTCGCCTGGTTGAGATGTCATTAAAAAAACACACACACAAAAAAAACCAGCACTTAAAGAATAGCTCAGTTCTACTAACTCCCTTTAAAAAGTGAGTCATTCTTCAGGTTTTAACCGCGATGCCTCACCAACCCTCCCATCTGCATCTCTGTATTTTGGTTTCCCGGGGCCCTACACACTCAGTTTGGTGGGGGTGGGGGTAGCCCAGCTTCATCACGGGGAAGTTATTCTGGGTCTCCCAAGGCCTCATAAATCTGCTCCCCAGATGGAAGTCTCCATAAAAGGCTCCTCTCTTTGTGCAAGTCTCAAATTTCCCTTCAATTTAAATTCAACTAATGAATAATCAAGTGGATGAGGTAAATTGTAATACCCATCCCTCTACATCCCCCCTCCGTTTTTAAAAAAAGTCGAGCACTTTTGTGAATTCTGACTACTTCGCTCAGTTTACGATTAGCCAAGTCTGCCACAGGTTAAGTGGTGAGTCCTTAGGAAGGGAAGGCCAGGATAAGCTGAAGGCCATTAACCAACACATATCCTTGAGTGAGCAAAATCTCACCACGTCACAACATACCTATTTATTATTAAAGGAATTCCATAACACAAGCGTGAGTTTATTGGGGGAGTTTATAAGAGCTTAAAATTTCATTTTAAAGGTAAGTTAAGGGGCAGGGAGATCTGGGGCCAAAGGCACAAGTGACCTTAGAGTAAAGAGCTCCCATGCAAGTCATGGGTTCCCCTCTCTGCACAGCAGATGCAGAGAGCCGTTGCTGGTGTGTTTGGGGCTGGTGACCTGGTACTCATGACTCCACCAGGGACAATGAGCTTTGCACTCTCCTCTCAATCAGAAGCCACACTGCAACCCCACAGCGGGGTTCTTTCTTTCCCTCTCCCCACGCACACGTGTGGCTGCAGCTGGGTTTTCCACTCTGCTTGTGAGCTGTGGCTTTGGATCAGGGATATGAAAGATGTATGGTACTATTTCTACCTGGTACATGATCCTCTCAGCTTTTTATGATATTTTGTTTTATTTACAAAAGCATCACATATTGATGAAAACAATTTTATTTTATTATTTTATATCTATTTTTTGAGACAAGATTTCTCTCTGTTGCCCAGGCTGGAGTGCAGTGGCAGGATCATGGCTCACAGCAGCCTTGAATTGGGCTCAAGTGATCCTCCTGCCTCAGCCTCCCGAGTAGCTGGGACTACAGGTGTGCATCACCACACCTGGCTAATTTTTCTATTTTTCATAGAGACAAGGTCTCACTTTCTTGCCCAGGCTGATCTCCTGGCCTCAAGTGATCCTCCCTACTCAGCAACTGAAATAATTTTTAAAGATACAGAGCAACATCAAGAAAACATGTAAGTGGAGCATGGTGGTATGTCTGTAGTACCAGTACTCAGGAGGCTGAGGCAAAAGGATCCCTTCAGCCCAGAAGGTCGAGGCTGCAGTGGGCCCTAGATCATACCATTGCACTCAGCCTGGGCGACAGAGTGAGACTCTGCCTCCAAAAACAGCAATAACAACAAACCCAGAAAGAACACTTAAGCCCCCCATTCCCTCATTGTGGTTTCTCCCACCCCCTCCTGGCCTCATGGAATTGCATGTGAATCCTTTTGTTTTCCTATTTTAACACATCATATATTGGATTGTTTTATGTTAAAACAATTTGAAAATTGTTTTTCACTCAAGAGGATAACATGGATGTCTTTCCAGATCAATATGTTGAGATCTAACTCATTTAAGAGTTGCATAATATTATTTATAAAAATTTGCTGTAGTTTATTCAGCCACTCCCTTACTTGACAGACTTTGAATTTGTTTCTGTTTTTTTTTTTTACTATTATGAACACTGCTGCAACTGAAATTCTGTGCATAGAAATACTGAAGCTTTTATTTCTGTAGACTAGATATCTTAAAGTGGGATTGCTGGGTATGCCCAATTTTAATATTTTAAACACATATTGACAGTTTAATTTCCAAAAAACGAGAGCAATTCACACTGCCACCTGCAGTGTGTGAGAGTGTGCATTTCTCTACAATCTCACAAAGATTGGATGCTGAAAGTGTTTTAAATTTTGCTCAAAGGTATCTTATTATTGTTTTAATTGATAATTCCCTGATCATTAATTAATTAATGATTAATTTATAATCAGGGAGAGATTGAGCTTTTTTCCCCCATAAACTTATTGGCCATTTGCATTTTCTCTTGTGTGAATTTTTTGTCTTACGTTTTGTTTCATATTTCTTTTGGGTTGTTTCTCTATTGTTTTATAGGACTAAAAAATGTTAGAGATAGTAACCCCAAAGCTGACACAGCAGAAACAAATGTTGTCTTCTAGTCTCTTGTTTGACTTTGTGGTGACTTTTGTTATGCAGACACCATGACTCCATGGTGACATTTTCTTGTATTAAAATCTCTCAATCTTTATTTTTTGGCTTCTGAGATTCCCATTTTGCTTAAGATCTTTTCTCTTTCAAGCAAAGATTATTTTCCCCTGTATTTCCTTCTGCAACTTTTATTGCTTATTTTTGACATTAAAGCTGTTCATCTCTCTTAGAATTTATATTTTTAATAATGGTATGGAGAAAGAAAAAAAATTACCTTTTTTTTCCAGGTGCTTTTGGGTTATGCCAATGTTATGTATGAAACAATGTTTCCCCCCCTTGGACTGATGTGCTTCTTTTAGCGTGCAGTTAAGTTTTCAAGGACCCTTGGACCTACTTCTGGGCTCTCTGGGCTCTCTTGTTGATCCATTTTTCTGTTCTGTGCCAATTCTGTAGAGTTTATAACGGCTTAAGTCATTAGTTTTAATATATGGAAGGGCAAGCTCTCTCATCATTTGTATTTTAAAACTTTTTGACAATTTTTCATGCATTTATTCTTCCATGAAAATGTTAAGATTATCTTATCTAGTATGTGAACATTTTCTTGGTGTTCTGATTAAAATTCTTAACAAATCATTACATTAATTTTGGATGATATACATTATTTCACTAAGTTTTCCCATCCAGGAGCATTTTGTTTTATGTCTTTAATAAAATTCTATAGCTTATTTTGCATAAGGTCTATATGTTTCTTATTACATTTATTCACAGATATTTTGTTTTTTCCTCTCTGCTGTGAATAACATTTTTCTATTTCTGGCTTAAACTGGTTATTTCTAGTATGCATAAAAGCATCTGCATTTTGTATATTTATGGTATGTAGCTACCTTATCAAATTCTCTTAGTATTTATAAATAGGTTTTTAAAAATAGAATCTTTTGGCTTTCTAGGGTGTCTAGTCATCTTTAGATATATGTGACTATGTAAAAATATATACTATATATATACTATATATATACTATACTACTATCTATATTATATATACTATATATTTATGTATAAAATGTAGTATATATGCTATATATTTTATAGTATATATATTTATATATAATAACCTTATTTCTTCTACTATTTTTACTCCTTATTTAATTTTTTTGTTTTATCACGTTAGTGAGAACTTGTAAAAGTAAATTGAATGATTTTGGAAGCATCGATGTCTCAGTTCAGGTTTTAATGGAATAACTTTAGTATTTCCTTGTTTAATATAATGTTTGTTGGTATTATAGTTTTAAAATCGTATGTGAAAAAAATTGGATGAGCTCCTAAATTTTATCAAATGCCTGTTTTATTTAATATTAATGTCATTTTCTCCAATCTAAATAAACCTCTCCCAAAGGTCCCAGCTTTAAAAGTTGTTACTAACAGTTGGCAATGAAAATTTCTCAGCTTCAGCGGCAGTCAACTTAGGTAACCTGCCTGCTGTATCCAATGGAGGCCCTGCAGGATTTCAGCTTAGAGTTGTCATTGATGTATAGCAGGGCAGGGCACAACAAGACAGAAACTGAGGCCTTACAATAAGGGGTGGAGGTAGTGTGTCACTTGGGAAGGAGCTCCCCAGCTTCTCAGGTAGAGTCCAGGAAACAAGGGCACGGTGAGGATGATTACCAGCTGCCTTCAATCAACATGTCACTGTGAGTCCAAAGGCAAGGGTGGGGTCAAGGGTGGAAGCCAGTAAGATCCCCCATCAAGCCTAGGGTAGAAAAGGCAAGAAAACTTTGGAGCAAATACCAGAGTCTGACTGAACTGCAGCCAGGGTCGTGGGCCAGCCCAGGTGAATGAGGTAATAGGAAACCGAGCTCTAAGTAAATGTGGGTGGTCCAGTGTAAGCCCTGTGGCTTAGGGCTCCTTGTTAAAGGCCCGGGAACTTGCTACCTTGTTGTCTTTTGAGTTTTCTTGAAGTCAGAGTTTGATAGGCATCTGAGAATAAAATGTTGGATGAAAAACATTGAGCAAGATACACATCAATGTATTAATGGGTGCTTTCATCCTTTGCAAAGGAAGAGTTAACTTAAGCCCAAAATTTAAAAATAATCATTAAAAAAATGCAATGCTGACAAAAAATATGGTCTGGAAAATGTAGAAAAAATAAAATAAAATATAACTTCACCCCTTAAAGATGACTTCAGCTTTTTAATGTATTTTCTTTTCTTTTTTTTTCTGTTTTGAGAGGATATAGACTCTATATAGATAACTGTTTTACCTTCACCATTGTACCACAGGCATTTGCTAGTCATTGACGGTCTGATCAGGGATTGGGTCTGTGTTTGCCCACTATCCCTGGTGCCTGGCACAATGCCTGGCATATACGCAAGGAACTTTTTTTGTTGAGTGAATGTACTAAGTCATTAATGAGGCCTGTGAATGTAACTCTTAATAGCTCCATGGAATTCCTCTTGTGTGTATGTCCTAGTGTGCAGTAGCATTCGACCTGGCCACTCTCCTTGCTCTGTAGCCACGTGTCTTTCCATCCTGAGCCTCTGGGGGTTCTTCTCACTCTCCGTTTTGTACTTGACGTTTTCTCCTCCCTTGGCCTCCCAAGCCAGGCTAACTTGTTCTTGGCTTTTAGGTTCCAGCTTAGCAGACACTTCTGGCCAGACTGCCATGCCCCCACACCCATTGGTTAGAGTCCCTCAGGCAGGCGTGGTGGGTGCGTGCCTGTCATCCTAGCCACTTCAGAAGCTGAGATGGGAGGGTCGCTTAAACTCAGGAGTTTGAGATCAGACTGGGCAAAATAGCAAGACCCTGTCTAACAAAGAAAAGAAAAGAAAAGATTCCCTCATCGTATTCTCAAGGCACATGGTGTATGATTCAGGCTCCTGGAGGCAACCGGTAATGTATTATTGGGTGATTTTAGGGCACGATCTAAATAGGTCATTGAGGAGACCCTCAGGACAGTTTGTTTACAAGGGTGTGAGCAGGGTTCCAAAAAACCAACTTAGCATTGGGGAAATTACAAACAGATCAGAGCCTGAAGGGACAAGAAGCAGAGGTCCCTAAAGCCTCAGAGAAGGCTCCTGATAGATGCTTTAGTAGGGAGCACATACTGTGCCCACCTGCAGCCTGACAGGGAGGGAGTCCTACTTGCTTTCTCCCTTCTCCTGCTGAAGCCTCCTACTGATCAACCCTATGGGAAGCTAGAAGGCCAAGAAGCCATTTGAGGTCAGCGGCCTGAGATCAGAGCAGGGTGGAGAGTGTACCTGGAGGGGCAGATGGCATGTCCAGCATGTCTATACACTTCTGTGCAATACTCGTCCAAGTGTGTGACCCCGCACAGTACCATCTTTATCTCTCATACGATCATAAAAGATCCCTCAAGTCACAAACCATGCCTTAGCTCTTTGGGGGAAATACCCTCCCAGAAAATAACTGAAAGGGAGAAAATCAGTAACATGCACAATCATATTCGCAGCACCTCTATTTTTAATGGTGGAGAATTAGAAATGCCCCCAACAGCAAGAGTCCAGCAAAATAGCCTGGATGGGCCATTCATGATACAACCATAAAAAGATTCTTGTGTGGACTCTCAACACGCACAAAATGGGATCAAAGAATAACAAATAACAAAAGCAAAATGCCTACTGATTGTAAGTTTGTCAACTTGTGTACATGTGTCCTATATATGAAGAGATTCAAGCCCTGCATCTTCATGGCAGTTAAGAAAAACTGATCAAATGTCAAATTCCATAATATAAGAGAAAATAGCAAATGATAGTATGTGTAAGTGGTTAGGATAGTAAGGCCTCTGCACAACATAAACATGGGGGAAAGACATCTTATTTAAGGCAGCTATATTAGGAAAAGCCGCTCAGTTTTTATCAGTGATTCCCCCAGCCCCCAATATTCTCGTTGGATATGAAACTCTTGTTTTTTGTTTGTTTGTTTTGAACTGGGCTCTCACTTTGAGGCTGGAGTGCACTGGCACTCACTGCAGCCTCATCCTCTAGGTCTCAGGAGATCCTTCTACCTCAGCCTCCCAAGTACCTGGGATTATAGGTGTGTGCTATTTTTTTTTTGATATTTTGTAGAGACAAGGTCTCACTATGTTGCCCAGGCTGGTTTCAATCTCCTGGGCTCAAGCAATCCACAAACCTTGGCCTCCCAAAGTGCTAGGATTACATGCGAGAGCTACCTCTCCCAGTCTGAAACTCCTTTTCCAATACATCGTGGTGGGCTTGGGATGAATTTATTTGTTGATACACAGCAAAGCGTCTTTAGAGTTTCTCGAACTTCCGTGTGCATATGAATCCCTTGGGGAGCTTGACAAAATGTAGATTCTGAAGCTCCAGGTCTGCTCCCTTTCTAACAAGCTCCCAGAGATGCTGACACTGGCCCTAACCACAGCCAGCTTCCAATCAGTGGGATCACTTGCTTGTTTGCTTTTTCAACTTTTAAAACTCCTATCTGCTGTTTGTCTATATAGAAACTACATCACCCCTTTCCCTTCCAGATTCTGGTATGCCTCTGATACAGTTGAGAATCTCAGTATTTTCTGGGCTTCTCTATCAGCCAAAAAGTACTGGTTAAATTTTATTCTCTGAGTTTGTGTTCCCAAGACAATACCTTTAGTGTTTGTTCCTGACATCAGTATGCTAATGCTGAGCAGGCTTTTTCAAACTGCATACGATTCCTACCCTTTTTCCTTTTAGCCACAGTTATTTTTATGGTTAGCATCTTGTATTTCTCATATTGTTTTCATGTAAGAAACTTAAAATTCTCCATGAATCCTTCCAACTTCAGGAATTACTCCTAGAAATCCCAAGGAAGAGGTTCAAGGGTTTGATAATGTAAAATTCTAAATTATACGTAGTGACCTCGTGTGATTCACGGAAACCACAGAGGAGATGGGCTCTCATAAATGTTTAGCATTTGTTGTTCGTGTCCATGGTTCTCAAAGCCTGAGTCAGGTACTGCTTTAGCTGGGTCTAGCATTGGGATGAATTTCTTGTAGAAAAAAATATCATTCGTCTTCACTGATGTCATTATGCACTTTCCTGTTTTAGGCTTTATTTTGTTTCTACTGAAATACTCTTGTTTTGCACGTCAGCAAAGAAAATATTTCTACTGTGGTTATAGTTAAGGTGTTGGAGTTTTATTTCCTCTCTCATTTCCCATTTAAAAAGTTATAGAGGCTGAGCACGGTGGCTCACACCTGCAATCCCAGCACCTTGAGAAAGGCTGGAGGATCGCTTGAGCCCAGGAGTTCAAGACCAGCCTGGGCAACATAAGGAGAACTCATCTCTATAAAAAATCAAAAAGTTAGTTGGGCATGGTGGCATGTACCTGTAGTCCCAGCTACTTGGGAAGCTGAGGTGGAAGTATTGCCTGGGCCCAGGATGTCTGTAGTGAGCCATGATTGTGCCACTGCACTCTAGCCTGGGCAACAATGAGACCCTGACTTAAAAAAAAAGCATCAAGAATGTAAATTAAGTTCCTATTTGCATAAGTAGATTTTTGTTACTGATTATACTTTCTAGTTGGGGTCTTAAAAGTTAACTGTTAGATCCAGTGATCTGAGAACGACTCGTGCCTCTCTGCCCTATTTTTTTCTTCTCCCTGCCTTATCCCTCTTCACTGTTTCCTTCTCCTAGCCTGCCGTTGCTGTTGAACTGTACTCATGGACAGTTGGAGAGTAATAGCATCCTCCACTGGGATTCCAGGGTTGCCTCCGTGGGTCATTGTGCCTCTGTATGAACGACCGCCATCATAGTGAATGAACACACCTCAATACCCAGGCAGAGCGGCCCCGCTGGGAGTGAGAGTTCTCAGGAAGAGTGGTTCCCTTCATGGTGTCATCCCTGACTTGTGTGTGACTGTGGGTGTACCCTTTGGTGTTTGAGTCTTTATATCTCTTCGCTGTGAATTATGCATATTCCTGTAGATCTAGAAAGCAATGTCCAAAGAATTATGACATCTTTATCCTCACAGATGTTTTAGGAAACAATATGCTAACAGACTTGTTCTCTGGCCCTGGTTCTTGTGTCGTTTATATATACACCTACCTCTGGCATGAGAGGGCGTCAGCTTTCACAGCTCCCAAATTTGTGTGTGTGTATGTTCACAAACACAGACAGGCAAAACATGAAATATGTCCAATAGTAAGCAGACGTCTGCCTGGACTGCTTCTTTGTCACCATTCTCCTCCCTGCAAAAATATAGCCACCAGTCAGTTCCTCTAGGGTACCCTTTCAGTGAATGAACTTGACACCAGCCTCACATTCTTACCAGACATTTAAATAACTCATTAATAAATACTCCAGGTCTGTTCAGTGTTTTCTATCCCTTTGTCATCTCAAGCGATTAAATATTTTTATACCAACACTTGCCTCTCTTGCTCTCCTTTTAAAATTTAATGTCCTCTCCCAGTCCTTCTTTGGACACCCTGCACCTTTGTCTTGTGACAGACCAGTAAATAGCCTGGCTCGTAGACTGTGGAGGGATGGCAACAAAGGTGTCCGCTGAACCATCTGCCTTTTCTTAGCTGTAGAAAAAGAGAGGATTTACAGGTTTAGGAGGAGATTATTTTTCAGGACTTCCAGGCTACTAATGTTCTTCTAACCCTGTTTGCAACATTCTTCCCACAGGTTGAGCAAGTCACTGTGACCTCTACAGAGAGCAAATGCCCTCGAGATACACTCTCGTTTGGAAATGTTCTAAAAATATAGAGCTGGGAATTGTGGAACTCGCTCCAATTCTGTGTGTGATTCTCTTCTCCGTGACAGGAACCTCTGCCTCGACTCCCTGTTTCCAGCAGATGGAAGGACAGTTGCTGTCTTGGATGAAAGGCATTCTGTGCTAGAGAGGCGCATGGAGAAAAGGGGATAAGACAAAAGTGAAGCCAATTTGCATTCAGATGTTTGCATTAAGTATTAATAGGGCTTGGGGTGAGGGTAGGTTCTCTTTTATTCACGCTCAGGTTGCCATGGCTGTCTGGGTTTGCAGGGCTGGCCCTGGGTGGAGGGGGATGGCCAAAGCGAAGAAAAGGGCTACCGCGTCACCACGAGCAGCGCAAGGTCAGAGCCTCACCATGTGCCCTGGCACTATGGCCCCGACTGCTAAGAGCAAGTTCAAGGACCCGAAAGACCGAAGTTTCCAGTCATATCCAGGGAACATCTGGTGGCTGCTCTTTAACCAATGAAAAGCAATAATCTGAGTGTAGGCGAAACAGAGGATATCAGGAGAGACAGTAAAGTAAGGAATGGCATGATAGGAGAGCCCAAGTTTAGATATCGAACCGACTGGAAGTGTCCTGTAAACCTTGGAAGGTGTAGCTGGAGAATGCCTTTCTGTTGGGAACGGACAGGCCCTGTCCTCTGGCCATGGAGCTGGCAGCCCAGGCCTTCTTGTTCTAATTCACAGAATCTGCAAAGAGGAGAGTGTGGGTGGGAAGGGCTGCACCCTACTTCATCTACTCTAGCTTTTGGAGGGAGGTCAGGAAGTTGTGTTGTTGGTGGTTGTGGATGGACGCAGCTACTTACTGAGGAAATGATAGTTCTCGCCCAAGGTGGTCTCTGTGACCGGGGAGAGTCCTTTTCAGAGGAAGCCCTTGAGGCCAAGTATCCTGTAAGGAGAGGTTTGTGTATCTTTTTCTTACTTGATTTTATTTTTTTGAGTTGGGGTCTCACTCTGTTGCCCAGGCTGGAGTGCAGTGGCACAGTCATGGCTCATTGTAGCTTCCAACTCCTGGGCTAGGTGGTCCTTCTGCCTCAGCCTCCCGAGTGGCTGGGACTACAGGCGCACACCACCATGACCGGCTAATTTTTTTTATTTTTAGTAGGGACAAAGTCTCACTCTGTTGCTCAGGCTGGTCTCAAACTCCTGGGCTCAAGCAATCCTCCCACTTCAGTCTCCCAAAGTTCTGGGTGTTAGCCACTGTGCCTGGTCTTATCTTTTTGAGAATGCCTCTACACTTGCACCACTTGAGCAACTTAGGCTAAGTTTACTTAGCCTTCCTGCAAGGCTGGCACTTGTCACCTATGTCTCAGCCTGTCCCTATGTTATCCTCTACCAGGGAAACCTGGTAATGTCCATTGCTCTCCCCAGTCCAACTCTACCTTGCCCAGGCAGACCGCTCTAGGGGTGTGGTAGTTTGACAGCAGAGAGCAGTTGTTCTCAGTCTTGGCTGTTCAACTGCAGCGCTTAGACATCTCTAAAAAGTTGGGATGCCAAGATGACACATGGCAAAATAAAGTCAAAATCTTTAGAGGTGGATCCCAGGCTTAGTAGTTTTTAGAACTCCCCAGGGTGACTCCAGAGGCTGCCAAACTTGAGAACTAGCAGGAGGGGTTCTGAGCACCTCCACATTGCCTGGACTTGACTTTTATCTCTGCTGCTGGTACTAGCCTTGGGGCAGTTATTTCCCACTCTCTGCCTCAGTTTCCTCCTTCTCTGTAAAGTGGGAATCACAAGAGTACCAACAGCACATAGCATTCATGTGAGGGTTAAATGAATTCATATGCACAAAGGCCTTGGAAATTGATTGGCAGAGTCAGCATTCTAAGTGTTTGTCATCTGTGGCGGCAAGGAGCGTGTCTTAAGAGAGACCCCGATAGGTGGGACAGGCAGAATGGCGAAGGAATCTCAGCATAGGTCCTGGGAAGGAGGAACTTTTGTTGAGACATGATGATTGTCTTTGCATTCCTATCAGATGGGAAAGGATTAAGCTTTGTTCTGCATGACTGTGAAGGAGATGAGAACTCAAGGACCCAGGGGATGGAAAGTTTCCAACAGAGCCATTCCAGTGAGATGGACGGTGTCATGGGGTGTGAGTTCTTAGGCTCTGGGGCGTTCAAGCAGCTGTGGGTCATTTTTTGGTGGAAAAGCTATAGAAGGAATCAGAATGGAATGGAAGACTTCCAAGGACTTCTTTATCCAGCTTATGCCTTGCTAGTACTGACCCCTGCTAAGTGTTTGCTGTTATGAACTGCTCTCTTGAAATGGGTGAGGACTGTCAGGGGCTCATGGTGGGGCCATCCATGAATCAAAAACTGTGTCCACTGTGTCCAATGGACGACCAAAGTCAAACGAGGTGGAGTCAACCTGTTCTCAAATCAAGAGGTGAACCCGGGGCTGGGGTGGTAGGGGGAGGGTGGAGCCTGGCCCATGCAGGCCTGGAGAGGAGCCCATGAAGAAGCTGATGGGCAAAGGGTCTAGGACTTACACCGGAAGTGGGGGTCCAGGTGTCCAAGGGCCCTGTATGCTGAGTTCTGCACACAGGATAGATGGGTGGGTTAGCTTTGCTTAAGGCATAGGGTCTAAGAAGACACTTTCTAAGTCTGCAGACCTCAGCCCTGGCTGCTTCCCCCACCCCAGGCATCTTTCTCTCATTGCATCATCTTCCCTCTCCCCCTCTCACTGTGTGGATTTCTACTGCACTTCATCTGTGCTGGGAGAACTCCAGAAAGCCCGTTTCACTTGCCTTTTCTTCCTAGGCGTGAGGTGAGGCCTTAGTGGTGATGCTGCAGCATTTCACTAGAAATCAAGCTGAACTTCCCTTCCCTAAGTCAGCCCCCCGCCTTGTGTCTGCCCAGCATGTGTTGAGTCATGTCCCTTGAGTGCGCTTGGTGGGTGGCTTCTGTAGGGTGCCTGGTCCTTGTTGTGCCCGGCTCTGGCTACCTTCCTCTGCAGTGCTTGCAGCTCATGATGCTCAGTCCTACTTCTCCCTTGCCTCCTTGACCTCTTCAACCCCAGGGACCTCCTTGACCTCGGCATCCCTGCCACTCAGAGCATAGGCACACCCTGGATCTTATCACCCTGTGAGAGTCTCTGCCTTCCAGATGTCCATCCCTGAAATGCCCTCTGTAGCCACAGCTCTGTCTTTCCACTTGTTGCACTCACTCATCCCCATTAAGCCTCTTTTTTGCCTTCACTGTGGCCCCTGGAGCCCCTCCTCTTTTTCTGGCATCTCGGTCCCATCCTGGTTGCATCTGTTCCCACCTCCCCCTTGGTGAGCGGATTTGGCCAAGTTCTCGGAAGCACTTCCCTTGCCAAAGCCTCTTGATCTTCCACGATGTCTCCCTGGATGACCCTTTCATCTACTCCTGGTCCCAAAGTGCTGAATTCCACTGAAGAGATTTGTGCCCCGAAGGTAATCGAACCCCCTGCCCAGTCCTGCCGGGGACTCTCCCAGTGCCCTCAGGCATCTTCCTTTAACTCCATTTTTAGCTCCCTATCAGATTCCCACGACAGCTGCTCCAAATCTTTTCCACTCTGCTCAAGCCCTAACTGACCCAGCTCGCCCCCTCTCTGGAACAGAACTCTCACAGGATGGGCTAAAAAAACTACCCCTCCACACCGCTGAGATTGCTTTCTTTAAACAACAACAACAACAAAGGACAATGTCTTGTTCTGTTTTCCCTTCATCTGGTTTTGGGGGAAGAAATGGTTCTTCTTCCCAAGGCTAAAGCTTCTACCTGTGGAAGCTCATCCTCTCTTTTTCTTTGTCTTTTTTTTTTTTTTTCAGAAACAGGGTATCCCTCTTCCGCCCAGGCTAGGGTGCAGTAGCACCTCATAGTTCACTGTCGTCTCAAACTCCTGGGCTCAAGTGATCCTCCTGCCTTGAACTCCAGAGTAGCTGGGACTGTAGGTGAGCGCCACCATGGCTGGCCTCACTTCCTTCTCTGTGATCTTTCTCTGCTGTCACCTCTTGTCATGTCCAGCCTCCTATTCTTCTGACCCCTGGATCTTGAGACCTTCTCTAATTGCCTTCATCTTACAAAGCAACTCTCTTTGATTTCCTCTTCTCTCTCCTTTCTCAACCATCTTCCCCATTTTCTCAAGCCCTTGCCATCCAAGTTCCCCTGTCCCCATGATCTAGCCACACTGAGCTAATGTCCCTAAAATATGCCTTGCCTTCTCCCGCTCCCTGGGAGACAGCCTCGTGAGGCAGAAAAAACACTGACTTGGAGTCAGCCTTGCAGGGGTTTAAATCCTGGCTTTGCCCCATGTGTGTTATATAATCTTGACCCTCACTTGGCACATGATTAATCTTTCCAAACCTCAGTTTCCTCCTCAGAAAAATGGAAGCAGCGATACCTAATTTATGAGGCTGTTGTGAGTATAAATGAGGTTACAGCTCTAACCTGCCCCACACACAGTTAGTACAAAATTAAAAAAAAAAAAATCCTTCCATCCCTTGCTTTAGCTGATGCTGATTCCTTCATGTGACATGCCTTTGCCTCCTTCCATACACTTGCTGAATTTCCACCCAACTCCCAAGGCCTGGGTACCTCCTTCCCTTCCCCCCAGTTGGGCTCAAGCGCCTCCAGGTCATTTCCCCCCAGAACCTTGCTTCTCTACTACAGCAGGTGCTGTGGTCTACCCTGTGTCAGGGTCGTCTGTACATGTGTGTCTGGCTGCTCATGAACTTGGGAGCCTTGGGAGCAGGAATATTGAATTTGCCTTTGGATTCTCTAGAGCACCTGTCGGAGGGTCTTGCCTATAACAACACCTCAGTAAATGTTGTTAAGTTTTAAAAAATTGCTTGCCACAAGGCATATCCTTATAACCTAACACAAAACAGAACAAATGAAAATCCAAGTTGATCTGTCTCCTACCCATGAATATCCTTCTAAACTTTTTAGAATCTACCATGAAGAAGAGATTTACAATGTAAAGCTCTGAAAAGATCTCTTAAAGACCACCAGAGAAGACCGTATGTCTCAGTGTTGAGGCTTCGTCTTGGCTAAGGAGCAGCTGGGCTGCAAGGTGCTCACCTTCCTCACAGCCTGGAATGTGGCTTTTGTTCCTCCGGGGCCCTGGAGGTTCACACTGAGCACAGGTGAG